>JAKCPI010002755.1:0-22647 GCA_023213315.1 Euborellia annulipes
TTTACATTTTGAATTCTAAAATATAGGGATTGAGAAAGATGACTATGATGTCATCTGGTGAGAAAAATCGGCGATAAAGTAATGAGAATTGATAGAGAATTGCATTGGACTTGCATTGAAAGTGTTTTTAACAATTATTATTATTGTAATTAAAATAAATTATCATGATGTCATTATCAAGGACATCTTGTTGCATTCGTGGCTGTTCAAATATGCCGTGTAAAAATCATACGGAGGTGAAATTTTATCGTTTTTCCGAAAGTTCATTGAACAGAGAGTGGATAACCCGGAAACGTCAAAAATGGATAAAAGCAGTCAAAAACTCTTAGTTAATTAATCCTCTTTTCTAGTTTTCTGTTTTAAAACAATAATGTTTTTTAAGTAATAATTTATTTTTCAAATTTAACCAACCAATTGTCAAATGTCTGATAATTTTATCAAAGAAAAAATCATTTTAATTGTACATGATCAATAATACTTTTTTTTGTACATGATCAATAATACTTTTTTTATACATTTTTTTTCCTGAAATTTTTACTTTCTCTTACCTATGTATATATGTAAATATATATAGACCTATGTATATCTTATATCTTTATATATATAATTCTTCTGTACGTGTGTATGTGACTGAACTCCTCCTAAACGACTGAACCAATTATGATGAAATTTTCTGTGTATGTTTGTGAGAATCCCGGACAGGTTTTGTTTCACAAATAACAATAAGTTAATGAATAATTAACCGTTAAAATAAGAAAAAATAAAAATTATGAGAAATAGTTGCCAAGGTAACAAAATATAAATATTTACCCATGTTTACGATTTTTTTTATTTATTTACATTTAGAATTTTAAAATATCGGCGTAAATTTTATGTCTGTGTATCGGGAGAGTCCCGGAAAGGATATGATTCACAAAAATCTTAAGTTCATGAATAACCGTAATTAACCGTTAAAATAGTCTCTATATATAAAAATGAAAAGGGAAAATGTATGTACCGGTATGTATATAACTAGGCGAGAAAGGGGGTCCAGGGGCGCAGCCCCCGCTAGACGGAAAGCCCCGCCGAAGGCGGGGCTTGCGTCTAGTATGTAATATATATATAGAGAGAAAGTATTGGATTCATGTCAAAAATTCGATGTCGAGATTTTGATGGATCTTCACGTTTTGAGGTCCCCTGAATCCAAAAAAGTGGTTTTCGCAACATGGTCTGTCTGTGTGTGGGTGGGTGGGTGGGTGTGTGTCAAACTTTAAGCATGAAGGAATTGAGCTATGAGGCTGAAATTTTATATTTAAGTTAAACACCCCCGGGACCGGGAAAATAAGCTTTTATTCAAAATCGGCCAAAGAGTACTAGTACTTTACTGATGTACTTTTTCAGTTTTTTCCATTTTCTCAAAATTCGCTCTAACGATTTTGATTAAAATTCAAAAATCAATTATTTTTTAGATGCTCTTTCAAATGTATATTCTCGTTTTGCCCTCAAAATTGTTTGAAGCACACTTTACTCTTGTGCTTCATAGGAAAGATAGGAGAAATGGTTGCCATGGTTACAAAATATAAATATTTTCCCATACTTATAAATTTTACATCTGAATTCAAATATTCCCTACTGCCGGGAACTAAATCCATGTCGACACAAAAAATCTGGTGTGACAAGCACAGAACACAACTTTCGATTACCGAAGGTAAGAGAAAGTTGTGTGCTGTGCGCCAGTCACACCAGATTTTTTTGTTTACAAAACATAACAAACAAATCTTTTTTCTGAATAAAAAATATTAACATACCATTTGATCTCAATACCCAATTGAAAAGAACAATATGGCAATAGAGAATGTCCTGAATATCTGGTGTGAACCATAATATTCCCCTTCCCAATATCATTTCTACTAAAGAAAATATAAAATTTCACCTACCTTTCTTTAGAAGTATCCGGGCCCGGGCTGTTCTTTTTAATGAGTTATATCTAAATATGAAAATTATTTTTTAACTCTTGCTCTTGTTTTAAATTAAGGGAGTATGAGCATGAGAAGTGAACTAAATAATAGGTCTTTGTGGATTATATAGGAAAAATAATATATATTTAAAACTTTAATCAATACAAAACAATATAAAAAAAAGTAAAAATAGTAATATTATTTCCTCCTTTCAACTTTCAGTATATATACTGAAGCAGTAGCGTATCCAGGTACTCGCCCCCCCCCCCCGCCCAAGGCGGAGCAAGCCTTTGGCGCCCCTCGATACCGACATAGGCGCCCTAGTGCATCCGGCTTTCCGGCTTTTTTTTCACAAAATCTCCAGCTTTTTCCCAAAATCTCTGGCTTTTTTTGAAATTTCATAATAAATTCATTTTTTTAAAAAAAAAAAGGTCAAATGACATTCGTATAGCCTACTTAAAAAAAAAGCTCGAACAAAAAACGGCACCCCAGTTGAGCTTTGCCCCCCCCCCTTCCCTCAAAGGCTAGTTACGCCGCTGTTAGACACTCCCATAGGGCGTGAAAATAAGCTTTTAATCAAAATCGGCCAA
Organism: Euborellia annulipes; assembly: GCA_023213315.1. Lineage (NCBI taxonomy): Eukaryota > Metazoa > Arthropoda > Insecta > Dermaptera > Anisolabididae > Euborellia > Euborellia annulipes. The sequence goes on from JAKCPI010002755.1 coordinate 2,528, forward strand.
AGAGTACTTTGCTGATGTACTTTTTCAGTTTTTTTCGATTTTCTCAAAATTCGCTCCAACGATTTTGATTAAAATATCAATTATTATTTTTTTTTTTCTAACATTCACACTTTTTTCCCATTCACACACACATTCATACAGTCTTTTCGGCAACTTAGGTCATATATAGGAACCGACCGAATATTCGGTTTCGGTTGCGGTTTCGGCCAGTTTAGAAAAAAAATGTAAAATGATTTTCATGGAGGGGAAAAAATTTCAAAAAAAATATAAATTTTTTTATAGGAAATACAAGTTTCAGTTTCGGCCGAAACTAAGGTTGAGGTTGTGTCTACGACGATTAAAAGGGAGGGGGGGGCAGTAAGCGTATCCAGGAGGAGGCGAAGAGGGGCGCTCACCCCCCCCCCTCCCCCGTCCCAGGCGCATCAAGTTTTTCAGGCTTTTTACCTATATCTCTGACTTTTTTCCCGGAATCTCCAGCTTTTTCCGAAAACTCTTCGGCTTTTTTTTAATTTCATAATAAATTCATTTTTTGTCACAAATCAGGAGAAAATTTACAAAAAAATGCTCGAATGAGATTCAAATACAAAAAAAAGAAGTAAATGCGAAAATTATATTTTAATTCTTTATTGGATGGTCTGGTGCTGTGATAGGATCATAATTTCTTAAATTAATTAATTTACAACTGACTTTCCAAAGCTTTTTTGCCGTTTCCATGTTTCGAGCAGCCGTAGCTTCCGGAATTACTTGACATTCACTAAAAGTAAAAAAAAATTCAATGTTGTATAAATTTAACCTTATATTAAAGATATTATCAGGATTAGGTAGATGTAGGCACCCACAAAATAAAAAAACTTTATTTAATTATCGTCGACGTTTCAGGATCAAATCGATCCCATCTTCAGGACGATAAACTGTTAACGTTGCTCAGATTGTTTATACAAAAATAAATGGATAAATTTGGCCCGAAACAACAGTACTGGCCAAGATTCAAAGACTGACTGGCTGCCTACATTTACCTAATCCTGATTACCACTCAGCCTTCGAATTTCTTCAACTTAAACTCTTAAAGATATTCTTTATTTAAATTGTGTCAAATAATCCGGCTTACTTTATTTAAATTATTGTTAGCAAAAGAGTTGTATTTGAAATTAATGTAAGCCAAATTCCCAAGGAAATATTTTAAGATATTGTAGAAAAAAAAATAACTAGTCTAAAATACTCACGCATAATATAATCCTGTTTCGTTTGCACATTTCTCATCAATGGCACAATAAATACTAGTTTGGGCTCCTTGTAAAGAATTCTTGCAAAAAAGTCTTACATATGCATTTGAAAAAAATGTGGCTAGAGGAATAATACTCTCGCTAAAATACCGAAAGAGATTGGTTGCCACTACTCCTGGATGTAATGAATAAACAGTGACTCCAGAACCTAAAATAGTTTATTTTATATTATTTTCACAAAGAACATAATGCATCCAGGTGTATGTCAATATCTCGAGATCAAATTTTCGACAATGATCCAATACTTTCTCTTTATATATACAGTATATGTAAGAGAAAGTAAAATTTTTTATTTATTTTGGTCTTGCAACCTGCTAGAATTAAATAATGAAAACATACATACCTTGTAATCTTACGGCTAATTCTTTTGAAATAAGTACAACGGCTAATTTACTTTGAAAATAAGCTTTTAGGGGAGAATATGATTTCTCAAACATTAGATCATCGAAATTTATTGATCCATCTAAAAAAAACAAAAACAAAAATGTAATTCAATTAAATTTTTATGCTAAATGAAGAGAAGTAGGAGCGGCCTAAAAATTAAGCTTCCGATTTTCAACAATTACCGAGACGTAATGGGTCGTATTCTCCCATCATTATCCTTCTAAAATTTGTAGGACCCGGAGTGGGACATATGGGCTCAATACAGTCGACTCTCGATATCTCGAAATCCAAGAGACTACAAGAAAAATTCCAATTATCGAGTTTTTCAATTATCAAGACGTAGGAATTATCAAAAGGAAAGAAAAAAATCAGGTCCAGGGGTGGGGAGGCGAGGGGGTCTGGAAAGCTCGTACCCCCCTCCAGTGACGGCGCTAGCATATTCTCAGCGGGGGGGCAGGAGTGGGGCAAGCTTACCAACAGGGGGGCAGTCAATAATTATATAGGCTATATCAACAGAGAAACAAAAAAAAAAAAAAAATTGAATTAAATTCAAAACTTTATCTTTTTATTTTAATATCCGTGACGCTTCGATTACAACTGAAATATAATGGCGATTTTCAGTAACGGTGCGAGCATAGCTAGTAGCGTAACGTTTTTTAGCTGGGCCCCCCCCCCGCAAACCTTTATTTCTGGCCCCATTATTAGACCTTACAAAAAATATTTTTAAAATACAGTATATCCCTGAACCCTGAGGGCCCGGGGCCTCTCAGAGACAAATTTTCATTATTTTTTTTTTTTTTAATCTAAATTTTTCCGTTTTTACTGGAGCTCTGAGGAGATACAGTTTTTTAGCCTGGCCCGGACCGTGCCCCCCCCCCCCCATTGCGGGGTCTGCGGGGGCGTACGTTACGCCACTGAGCATAGCCTAATCAATTTGGACTACTATCGAGGGAGAGGTAGAAGAAAAGTCTATATAACAAAGTTCGGCTTGTTTAACTTCAGAATTTTCATGCTTTTTTAAGCCTTCAGCATCATTTTTTGTATGAAAAAAAAATGACATAAAAAGCAATATGTAGAGTCTTGTTAACACAAGCCTATACTATATTCAAGCCATTTATAAATGTCATTATCTACCAGCCAGTGCCGGATTATCCATTAGGCGAGTTAGACATGGGCCACTCGCTTTTTAGGGGCCCCGAAAAATTAGATTTTTTCTTTTTTTTTAAGTTTTTTTTCGGCAGCTGAGGCCGTTTAGATATATTTCAATATAGGTAAGAGAAAGTAAAAATAGTTTGAAGTCAAGGAACGAGACTTTGTCACGTTAAAAAGCCACCGGCTGTGCAGAAGACACAGCCAACACCAAATTTTTTTTCATTGTAATAAAAAGGGTAAATTAAATTTTTTTTTTTTGGAAAAGTGAATAAAAATTTGAGAATTTTTTTTAATTTGAGAGAAAACATTTTTATTTTTAAATCATTTATTTTATAAAAATAATAAGTTTATATATATCATCCCATGACTTTGGTTTCAAGCTGATTGGAGGGGCATCCGGGGGGGCAGAGGTCCTTGCCGGGGGGGCGGTTGCCCCCCCTAGCCCCCCGTAGCGCCGTCACTGCCCCCCTCTCAGAAATCTCTCCAACTCAAGAAAAATTGAGTCAATATGCCTTCCAGGCCCCCGGATGATGGCTGCTCCTATGCCCCTCCCCCCAAATTTCCTAGTTACACACAAGATTAAAAAACACAGCATTTTTCGATTTACTGAAGTTTAAGGCTGAAGAGTTCTAAATATAGAAAAATTCGAATTATCGAGAGTCAACTGAACATACATTTTGTATCATATGAGAGTTGTCCCATTTAACTTATTCCGTGATAATCAATCTCACTTATTCATTGCGAATCAATCTCCCTGAATAAGTTAGTTAGATGGGACAACTTGCCTGTATATATGCCTAATGCATGCATTCATTGATTGTGCCCATATGACCTGCTCCTGGTCCTAAACCATTTTGAAGGACTGATGATGGATGAATAAAGTTTTTGCTAAAACTATCTATTGAAATGTTAATATGTAATTTTTTTTGTTTTTATCGAAAATTCTATATACACCCCTGGGACAAATAAATAAACATAAATTTAAAGTAAAATCCATAGAATGCTAAAAAAAATTGGGTGAAGAGTATGCCGTCTCGCATGTGCGGCATATCTTGAATGTGTGGCTTATTATATTGTACCCTGGTAGTAGTACATCTATACTATTATATAAAAGAATCAATGCCTCAGGGTCGAGAGGGCAAAGAACCCATCGCCAAATGCGAAGCTCGTCGATGGCGACGCTTATAATTAAATAAAATTATAATTTATAATTAATTTCTTTACATTCATGTGCTTTTGAAGCTACATTGACAATTCGAGCTGGAGCAGAAGCTCTTATCCTCGGAAGAAGTAAACATGTCAGGAGAAAATGTCCCAAAAAATTGATTCCAAATTGCGATTCGTATCCATCTTCGGTGAGTGCATGAGGGCAAGCCATTACACCTGCAACCAAAATTGATTAAACAACTGAAAAAACCTGAACATAATAATTTGTTTTCTATGTAGGCCCTATATAGTAGTAATGTAGAAGGGATGATAAAAAAAAATCTTTGTTTAAAACATTTTCAATTTGTGTTACAAATGGAATTTTTTTTTCTATTGATAGTCTTCAAGATGTCCTTGAGTTTTTTTAAATGCTTTTTTTATAATCATGTTAAATATATATATTTACATTAAAGTTTAATAGATTATTTTAATTAAATAAATTAGATTACTTAGTAATCATTTTTGTTTCTTTTAAATTAAATAATGACGATTTTTTTCTATCATATTTACATTTAATAAATAATAGTTTTTTTACCTGCATTATTTATAAGTATATGTATTTTCGGGTTTTCGGCAAGCAATTGTTTGGCACAAGCCCTGACTGAAGCAAGAGAACTCAGATCCAGATGAATAAATGAAAGCTTCCCACAATTTGGTATATCTTTGATGGCCGTTTCAACTTCTTTTAATTCATCTTTTGTTTGTTCTAAATCTGCCATTATTACGTTACCGCCTATATATAAAAAAAATTAATTTTATAAATAATATATGTAATATACACCAAAAAGTTTGGGAACCATCATATCATCATTCGACTTTTTTTTTTTTTTAAACATTCACACTTTTTTCTCATTCACACTCACACTCACACATATTCACACAGTCTTTTCGGCAACTTAGGCCATTTAAGACTTGGCGATAACCGTTGTAATATATATTATCTATTGTGGGTTCAGGCATTTCTATTTAAGCCATCTGGTATCCAAATGGCTTAAATAAAATCATCGGACTGCCTGGGTCCGAACCCGCGACGTTTGGTATAGGAGGTAGGCACGCTACCTACTACGCCAAACTCGGGGGCATCATTCGACTTAAAACGCATTTCGATGCTCATTTGCCATCAATTTGTTTATTTAATTTTATTTAAAAAATATGGGGAATGACTTCCCCGAGACTCTCGTATATTCTTTACTCCAAAAGTTGATAGAAGTCTACAATTTTAGTGTAAGGAGCATATACCAAATTTCATCGATCTAGCTTGCTTTGGTTTTTAAGCAATCGTGTTCACCCACCCCCCCCCCCCCCACACACACAGACAGACATAATGCCAAAAAATGGTATTTTTGGACTCAGTGGGGTCTAAAACGTGGAGAAACATCAAAATTTCGAAGTCGAATTTTTTTACGATTACAATACTTTCTCTATACGAGAAAGTAAAAATATAAATACCGGTATATATTTTTAATGAAAAACTATAAAAAATATTAAAATTATTATTAATTATTTAAATTATTTATTAAAAAAAAATACATTTATTTAGGGTTTAGGGGGATTTTACTTTTTTTTTGGGGGGGGGAAATTTTTTTGGGGGGGAAAAATTTTTTTATAGGTATCGATATCTTTTTAGTAGGGGTTTACAAATGAGGGAAGTTTGATCACTATCACTAATTTCACAAATTTATAACATAAGAAATATTGCAATATTTACCTCTTTTGACTAAATCCAGAGTAGTTTCTTTTCCTATTCCGCCACAGGCGCCTGTCACAATGACCGTCTTACCATCTATCCGAGCTTGTGAAGTACACATCGCATTCCAGATCCAACTCATCTATTTTAAAAAAATTATTATTTCTAAATAGGTTAGTTAAAAATTAAAATTAGCAATACATTCAGATTTTAAAAAATCTAGAGCGATTCAACCGCACAAATCTTCAATAAGAAGATGTCGATTGAGCTACTGTATATCAACGGATTTTGGGCCAAATAAGGGCTACTAATAAAAAAAAAAAAAAAATATATGAATCCATCTTTAAAAAAAATACTAGTCCTTTAGATAGATTCACTCTTAGAAACAGTGGCGTAACTTACACCCCCGCAAACACCGCGATGCGGGGGGGGGGGGTTCTGGGCCTTGGGGGGTCCGCGGGCCGGGCCGGGCGGTTTTTGAAGGACATGAAAAAATTACGGGCGGGTAGCAAGTCTAATTAAACGAGTTCAGGTTAAATGTATAAATGTTTCTTCCTGCTTATATGATATAGAAAAAAATAAATTTTAATAGAAAATTTGATGTAAAGTGGCTCTAGAATTTTCAAGATTTTTAAGGCGTCACTCCTTAATGATGATGATAGTTAAAATAAATAGAAATATTCCAGTTTCAGTACAATACTGAGGCATTGGCGTAGCCAGAAATTTTTGATGGGGGGGGGATCAAGAAATTTTTTTCAAAAATTTAAGATTATTTTAGGGTTTTTATAAATCATTTTGGTTTGTTTTTTTAGCTAGAGTAAATTATTATATTTTACTTTCTCTTACCCTATGTGAAATATAATTTGTATTAAATATTTAGTCATGGCTTGGGTCTCATGGGGGGGGGTTTGAACCCCCAAACCCCCCCCCCCCTGGCTACGCCTATGATCTGAGGTGATTTAGTAGCACAAAACATCTAAAAGTTTAGAAAAATCGAATTTTTTCCGTTTTTTTTTCAACTTTGGACACCCCTAAAAATTTTTTACTATCCCTGAATACAAAACTCGTCTATTTACGATATTCTTTAATTCCTTAGTAATTTTAGTTTGTTAGTTCTTTAATCTTTCAAAAATCATTCATTAGTGCAAATCGATTAATTGTTTACGAAATTATCAAGTACAAATGTAAGAAAATTTAATGATAAAGTTATTATAATTTTGCTTACAAGTTTTCTTGGGTATATGGATAACGCTGAAACCTGACTTTGATAACTATTTTGTTCATAATTTAGTTAAAAATTAAGATTTTCATGAATGAATGATTTTCGGAAAGTGGAAGAACGATAGAATATCGTAAATATATGGGCTTTTCATTCAGGGATCGAAAAAATTGTATTAGCGATGTCCAAAGGTTAAAAAATTAAAAATTCGGTTTTTCTAAACTTTAAGCCGTTTCAGGCATCATTAAATAATAAAATAGTCTATTTAAATTTTTTGGAATTCTATATTAATAGCCAATCAATGTAGTTATGGCTCTGGCCTAATCTATAAAATAAAATAAATAAGGGATGTGATTCAAGAAAGGGGAAATAGGAACTAAATAATGAGCATTCGGTTGAAATTTCGCAAAATAAATTTCTCTTCCAAAATTATTTGAATAAATTTTCGAATGTTTGTGGGCCAAACGACTCCGGGAATCAAACTCAAAATTTCGACAAAAATACACATTTTCTTTCTTATCTTCAAATGTTTTTTGCAAAAGCTTACTGTGTCGTATTAACAAAATATCTATCTCTTAAAATTATAATTTAATAATTTATTATAATAAATATAAAATTTAATACGGTATTTTAATTTTTAAGAGGTTGGGTGGATAAGGGTTTTAGGGGTAGAAATATTTAAGAAAGAACCATCCGGAGCATTTTATTAGTTCATTTAAGATCGAAATTGGTATTACCTATATTTTAGAAAATATTTTTCTGAAAACAGCTTTGAAAAATCAATAAATACCTTTTATACAAATATTAATACGTTGTATTAATACTATTCACAAATATGTAAACAGCTCACAGTCTTGAGCACTCGTCTCTCAGACCTGAACTTCTAATAGACACAGATTTATTAAACACTTGACATTAGAAGGGAAGGGGTGGGGCGAGGCAGCAGTGATAAGAGGAGGGGGAGGTGATGCCAAGGCTGTATCTGAGGTCAAGAAGAAAATAAATGCTTTCAGTATACAAGTATACAATGTATTAAAATACATTTATACAATGTAATCTTTTAATACATTTGAATAAATGCCTTGTATGAACAAAAGTAATAAAAAAAGTAAAATATTTACATATAAAAAAAAATCTTGTTTGACTGGACGCACAGCACGCAACTTTCTCTTATATTCACGCCATATTTTTTGTGTCGACATTTATTCCGATATATTTTTTTAAAACCCTTTTCGGCTACTGAGGTCATTTAGGTGTTTGACTAAGTATTGCTATCATGTCAAAAATTCGATGTCGAGATTTTGATTTCTCCTTTCAATTCTATTCTGCTGCTTATAATTTCACTTTGCATAGAATATTTGTAAAAAAAATTTCTTAAATCCAAAAATAAATAGACCTCCCGAGTCAAAAAATTGTCCTTGCTTTGCCCTGAAGTCGTAAATTCTGTCCTGCTTTTATCCTGGAGCAATAAATTTTAACCTCGCATTGATAAATTTGTCCGGTCTTCAACCTGGCCATTCTCGCCGAATCCTTGTTTCGGCCTCCTGCCGTCACTTTTGCTATGATCTCATACTGTTAAAAAAAATATTGTCCTGTCTTCGTACTGCCACAGACAGACAATGAGCCTTTTAAACCCCCCTCCCACCCTAGTGTCCGCTCTTGTGTATGTCATGTTTTTTTTCTTTAAAAAATGTTTTAAAAATAAATTTATAAATGTGTTGTGTATAGTTATATATTTTATAATTTTTCTAAATATTCATACTATAAATAAAAATGATAAATAAATAAATAAATAATTAAAAAAAAAACTGAAATAATTTGATGTTTTTTTCCAATTTGAATTTTTATTCCAATTCATTTGCTTCCCTATCTATAAATCAATCATAATAACAATAGAATAAATATGACAAAAGGGCAGGTCTAGGCAAGGATGAGGAAGGCTCAGGCTCAAAGAAGGGCAACGGGAGGACGAGTCCAGGGTATAAAATTTAGACTGCTTTCGGCCTGCTTCGTGCGTATTCAGGCCCAGAGAAGGTCGAGAAACACAATAGAATACCAGGCTGAGATCAGGGCTTAAATTTACGACAGGAGGTTTTGACAAGGACAAAATTTTGACTCGGGCTAATTGAGCAAAAGTTTTTTTTTTTATTTGAAAATATACTAGGGCCTATATATTTATCAGTAGCGTATCCAGGTGGGGGCGAAGGGGAACGCTCGCCCCCCCCCCCCCGCCCAGGCGCATCAAGCTTTTGGCGCTCCTCGCGCATCCCCTTTTTCCCAAAATCTCTGGCTTTTTTTTGAAATTTCATATTAAATTCGTTTTATATCACAAATCCGGAGAAAAATTACAAAAAAAAGCTCGAACGAGATTCGAATACTAACAAAATTCACTTAAAAAAAAAAAAATCGGACGAAAAACGGCGCCCCAGTTGAGCTTCGTCCCCCCCCCCCCCCCCAAAGACTAGTTATGCCGCTGATATTTATTTTTTATTTGTCTTTAATTAAGATAACTTTTTTATTTCAAATATCTAGCTTGCAATTGATAGATTTCTATATGTTATATGAGCGCATAATAGAAAATCTCTTCGTTCGCGCATTTATATATTTATCTGTCCTTCTGTGTCGGAATTCTCTGATGTTCTCTTGAATTTACATTCATTTGTGAATTGATTCTTCAATACTGGCATAGGGGGTTGTTGTCGACCCATATTAGTCAGGAGAGAACCATTTCACTTTTGACCGTTATTCAAGGGAAATATATGAATTCCTCTATCGTATCTTTCCTTATATCGCGCATTTGAGAGAAAGAATGTTTCCTCTTTCTCCGGAGCTCTGTCATTCAGTGCTGACTTGTGAGTTCTGGGCCTTGGTTGTCTCAGGACAGAACGAGTTAATGTTCAAGATGTTAGGAGTTCGTATAGGATGTTGTTAGGGTTCTTTTTTTCAACATGCATCTTGAACAACGTCATTCTGTTTCTGAGATGAACAATCAAGAGGGTTCTTTAGTATTGTTTTGACCAGGTTTCCACTTTAATTCGTGAACGATTATCAGATCACTCAATATCAGATTAACTCAGCTCTATTTTAGTTCGCTGACTTTGATTAGGTAGGTGGGTGGAGATTAATTGATCTGTGGATTGAGAATGTTGTGTGTTCCATTTTCTCTTGAACTTTCCTTGGGTTTGTGGGTGCGTTTTCACAGTTTCGTTCAGAATTGATATAATGAAGCTTACCCGAGTGAAAATCCTCAAGGGACCTACACGTCCGCAGCTAGCCTGCTTAGTGAACCTTTAGGGAGACACAGGGATCCACACGCCCGCACCAGGGACACACACAAAAGATCGAAAGTTGCCAGAAGGTGGGAATGGGGGGGGGGTGAGTTTAACGTCTCTTCAGGACAATTAACTGAAACCTTTCGTAAGTAATATTAAATTTAACAATTCAATAAAGAAATACTAATTTTTTAATTTTCTCTTTTTTAACTTTCACTTACCTATATATATACAGTAGTTCTTTACTGATGTACTTTTTCAGTTTTTTTTTTCGATTTTCTCAAAATCCGCTTTGATTTTGATTAAAACAAAACGTTTCGGCTAATTTAATTATGCCATCTTCAGTTGTTGTAGAGTAGTATAGGAAATAGAGTTGTCACTTGTGTGTTGTGCATAAGCGAATAGTTTTTTTTAATTAAAAAAAAAAAAACATCACGCTTTTTTCCATTCACACACACACAAAGACAGTCTTTTCGGCAACTTAGCCATATAAGACTTTATACGATAACCGATATTATGAATATATATTGGAGCCCAGGCATTCTTATTTAAGCCATTTGGTATCCAAATGGTATCCTGGGATCCGAACCCTCGACCCTTGGTATACAAGGCAGGAGCGCTACCAACTACGCCAAGCCCGAGGGCAAGCGAATAGTTAAACATTGCTTATGTATTCTATACTAATTATGATGAAACAGAGTGAAGAAATTATTATTATATTTACATTATTAGAATACATAAGCATTGTTTAACTATTTTTTTTTTTTTTTTAAACATTCACACTTTTTTCTCATTCACACTCACACTCACCCACACATTCACACAGTCTTTTCGGCAGCTCAGGCCATTTAAGACTTTAGACGATAACCGTTGTATAAGATTATATATATTGGGGGTCCAGGCATTTCTATTTAAGCCATCTGGTATCCAAATGGCTTAAATAAAATCATCGGACTGCCTGGGTCCGAACCCGTGACGTTTGGTATAGGAGGTGTATTGTTTAACTATTCGCTTATGGAGAACACACAATTGACAACTCTATTTCCTATAAGACTCTACAACAACTGAAGATGGCGTAATTAAATTAGCAGAAACGTTTTGTTTTAAGGAGTCTATATTATTAAATATAGGCTACCTTCCTGGCTGCTGTCCTCCACATCTCAGTCATTCATTCTTATTAAAATTTATTTTTATTTTTAAAGGAGAAGGTTTTAGAATGAAAAAAACAATTGATGAGATATCACATATTTTTTTTCACAATCACACTTTTTTTACATTGAGACATCTCGACAGGCACGGAATCAGAGGCGCCTTCGAAAGAGGTTTAGAACCATTCGTTTGCATTGTCTGCGCTTCTCTTGAGCCGCCTCTGCTTTGGTTGCTATCTCTGTCTCCCAGGGACCATTTATTTCTATCCCATTTTATATTAATATAGAATCCTTTTTTTTGCTTTCGTATAAAAAATTTCATCTTGCAGACAAATTTTTTTTTTTACCAATTTGTAGCTAAATTTAGCTTACAATACAATTTCCCTATGCAAGATTATATTAATACAATTGATTTAAAAAAAAAGGATACATATTAGCCATCTTTAATTATAAATTTAACAAAATTTTCGTCTCTATCCTAATTTGAATTTTAAAAAATAAGGGTAAAATTAAATAATTATATTTCTATCAGTTTTAAATGAAAAATAGTTTACTAATAAAAATTTATAATTTTTAATGATTTCCATACTTTCCTTATTTATGAAAGAAGAATAAAAATTAAAAACAATTTTTTTATAAAAGCATCGCTATTTAATTAGTGTTTTTTGGGGTTTTCTTGTTTGAATTTTGGATTTTTTCCGCTCTATCTTTCCAAAATTCGAAACCTCAATATTTTCGTTCCTATATTTCTTATTTATGTAATTGTAATTTTCGATTCATTCTAGCTACGACACTATAATCGATTCGTATATCCATAAAAATTTTTCTTAAATGTTTAGAAAAATGATTATTTAAAAATTTCACTTTTAGTGATCAATAAAATAACTGAATAATTATTTTAAAATCTCTTTTTTTACATCTCTTATTTACTACATTCTTCTATTTATATAAAAATTTCACTATGTTGTCTATTTTTTCAAAATTCTTTTAAGGTCCTTTATTTATTCATTCCCAAAAAGTCAAATTGATTTTATTTAAAATATTTTTAAAAAGGTTAGAAAAAATTCTTAAAAAAGTTTTGGTACTTTTTTTTTACTCTCTCTTCTCAATGTGTTGGATTTAAATTTTTTTTTTTTCTTAACTTTTTTGTCTATATAGCCTTGGATAACATTTATCAATTAACTTAGCTTGCGTTGGTTGTTTTTTCTAAAGGATTCTTAATTATTTTAATGAGCTGATTTCAAAAATCAAGACGGTTTACGTGATGTAAGGAATTTCCAACTAACCATAATTAAAGAAATTAACAAAAAATAAAAAAAAAAATTAATAGTCAGCCTAAATTAATGTATAATATTTGAAGAAAATTTTTGAATCTGTTATTATTTTTCTAGCATATGGTCATTTTGAATCACTGGTATGTTTCTTCTTATAAATAAATCCGAGAAAATTAATATTAATCTTCTTTAACAGTGGTATAACGTACACCCCCGCAAACCCCGCGATGCCCAAGGGGCATTGGAGTGTCCGCTTTCAATGCCATGAAAAAATTATATATTCTTTTTTCCTTTTATAATATATCATTTTTCCGTTTTCACCTGAGCCCCGATGGGCCCGGGCCCTCTCAAAGACAAATCTTCATTACATTTTTTTTTTAATCGAAATTTTTCCGTTTTCAGCTTTAAGAGGCCCGGGCCCTCTCTAAGACAAAACTTTTATTTAATAAAAATCTGGTGTGACTGGCGCACAGCACACAACTTTCTCTTACCTTCGGTAATCGAAAGTTGTGTACTGTGCTTGTCACACCAGATTTTTTGTGTCGACATGTATTTAGTTCCCGGCAGTAGGGAATATTTGAATTCAGATGTAAAATTTATATGGGAAAATATTTATATTTTGTTACCATGGCAACCATTTCTCCTATCTTTCCTATGAAGCACAAGAGTAAAGTGTGCTTCAAACAATTTTGAGGGCAAAACGAGAATATACATTTGAAAGAGCATCTAAAAAATAATTGATTTTTGAATTTTAATCAAAATCGTTAGAGCGAATTTTGAGAAAATCGAAAAAAACTGAAAAATTACATCAGTAAAGTACTAGTACTCTTTGGCCGATTTTGATTAAAAGCTTATTTTTCCGGTCCCGGGGGTGTTTAACTTAAATATAAAATTTCAGCCTCATAGCTCAATTCCTTCATGCTTAAAATTTGACACCCACCCACCCACACACCCACCCACCCACAGACAGACCATGTCGCGAAAACCACTTTTTTGGATTCAGGGGACCTCAAAACGTGAAGATCCATCAAAATCTCGACATCGAATTTTTGACATGAATCCAATACTTTCTCTCTATATATATATTACATATATACATAGGTAAGAGAAAGTAAAAATGCTTAAATAATAATATATTTCATTTTTTTTTTATTACTTTTATTTATGCGACACACTTTTTCAAACAAAAATTTAGAAATTAGCCTTCTACCCGTATATATTAGGCCTATATAGATTTGAGAAATTTCGGGGGGCCCGGGCCCCCTCGGCCCCCTTATATACGCCCGAGGCGAAAAAAGGTTGTGGGGGGCAGCTAAAATACTGTTCTTTAATTATTTTTAGTAGAAATTTGTTCTGTGAAAGAGAAAAATCGTCTTGATTCTCAAAATAAGCCCACAAAAATACTCAACAATCAAAAAACCTTAGAAAACATTCCAGAAAGTGAAATTCACAGGCCTGGGACATTCATAAAAATTTTTTTTAATGAAAAAGTGAATAAATGAGGAAAATTTAATCATAGAAAAAAATTATTTAACTTTACCCTCATCATCTTAAAAATATTTATTTTTTTTCTCTCCAAAAATACGAAGATAGCAACCTTTCATTTATATAAAATTTTATTAACATAAACATTTATATTTCATTAGATTCTCATTGCAATAAAAACGGCTGTTATATATAATAATATTATAATTATTAATTGAAAATTGATCAACATTTTTTAATGTTTACATTTATTTATAACGGCTCTCTTACAAAATTTCTTTCAAATTTTGAAATTAAACTTTTAAATTATAATACAGATCTGTAACAAAAATATAATTATTTTTTCCAAGTCAATTTATCTTCCCTTTAGGGCACTTGTTTTTATCTATTAGTGTAGCTCTTATTTCTAATAACTTCAATACTTATTATTTTTTTTTTTTATTTTTATTTATAGTATTTATGATTTCATTAATATTTTTATTTTTTTTATTTTTGAGCAAAATGTTCTGAGAGCAGACGAAAAATACTTTCTTAGGCCTTAATCATTAACTATAATCTAATCTCACAAAATATTATTAGGCGCAAAGGGGGCAGGGGTGTCCCCCTACTTTCCTCCCCTTAAAAAATTTCCCCCTTAATATAATACATTTTCTAAAATCTATTTTGACACATTGTCTTATCTATATTTTTTTTTTTGTTTCTTTAATTCATAAAACAATTACTTTTTGGCTGATTCTCGAGCCAATGGAACATCAAATATATAACATTCAACGATTAATGCTCATCATTTAGCACATATTTATATACAATATTTTCAAATTATTGTGCTTTTGATGAGACGCAGGAATGCAAGGCCAACTTTAGAGAGCTGCTAAAACTAGAAGGATTAATATATTTCTCGAAATATATCATAATAATAGCTTCGTTTGTTTTCTTACTCCTTCAAAAATGAATATCTTTTTCTTAATATTCGCCTCTCGTTTTGTTTATAAATTTACGAGATGCGGAGTCCCAGTCAAGTTAATTTAGGAGTAAGTTGGCATGAACAAATCTTATAATATACAATTATATTGCCAAAAATTGGTAATATAAATATGTCATACTACTTTCAACAAAAAAAAAAATCAATAGCTAACAAGCTAAAATTTGGTATCAAAAAAATATTCATACATTTTTGTAAAATTGGTATTTTTTTATCCAATTTTTTCAATTAAAAAAAATATAATTGAAAAATTAAATATGCTTCTAGAGCAGCGGTTCTCTCAGATAAACTTGTCGTTTAATTAAATTTTCATATCACATAGGTCAGAAATGGATAGAAGTAGATAAAAGCAACTCTGGAACCTCGGGTAGGTGGCCCAGTTTGTGGGACGGTCCCAGGTTGTCATCCGAATAATAAATAATATCTATATTAATCACCTAAATGGCTTCAGTAGCCGAGAATGGGATAATTAAAAAAAAAATATTCCTAAATGGAGACAAATTAACAAAAAAACGTTGTCAGGAGTTGCAACCCGTCTTATGCGACAAAAATTTATTTCAAATGAATTGGTTACCATTCATCTTACGTTTTATGTTTCTGTTTACCATTCTCTCTCGCTGATTGGCCAAAGACAAAGGAAGTGGAGTAGAGTCAGTGAGGGAAATTTAAAAATTTAAGTCCGAAAATTTCCAAACAGTGAGAAAGATTAAATTTGATTCATTTGCGCGCCGAAGGCTAGCAAGGGGGTCGAGGGGGCGGGCTTTACCACTTGTTTGAAATAAATAAGATTATATATATGGGGGGTCTAAAACGCCTCTGATGCCGAAAAAGACCTTAAATTTATATATATAATTAAATAAATATAAATTGAAAATATCCAACAGTTAAGAATCGCTGTTCTAAAGAAGGGAAATTTATTTTTTATTGGTTTTTGAAATTATTCTTTGGAAATGATTAAAATAAGCGTATTTAAATTTATTATTATTTAAGTTTAGAGGAGAAGGTGGTAGGTAATATGAACCTTTCTTTTATTTTCTCATTACCGAGGACAATACAATTTCTTTTTAAATTTTTCATACCTGACAAAAAAAATTGATTTAAAAATCGATTGGCTTCTTTTCAACTGCTCACGGTGTGATGTTTTCGTCCCATTACACGTAGCTGCTGGGGATATTAATTCAGTGCAATCCCAATAAATGACCCCACCAATATAACTGTAACAGGGGTTCATATTACCATCTTCTCCTCGATTAGGGGTTATTAGAAATAAATGAATTTAAATTAATATAGTTAAAATATCTTTCCAGTAAATATCAGACAAGCCTTTTTATTATATAAGTTTATTATTATATAGAGATTCTTTACGAAAAATCTTTTCAACTTATATTTTCAATAAATCATTAAATTTCTACAACCCCTATTTCAAGTCTTTACATAAAATATTTCAAACAAAAATGGATTGGGCCTTTAATAAATTTGATTTTTTTTGTCCTTTTATGTGTTATTTGGTCCCAATTATAAACTTATTCTTCACCATTTTTTCATTTTTTTTTCTTCAAGTTAATACTGCAAAATATTTTATTGTTTCTCTATAGTTTATATAATACAAATTATAATATATGGCACGCTGAATAATTGTAATTATTATCCATATCATATTAATGGATATTAAAAAGAGAGAAATCCTTCGCAATATTTAGGAATCTTGATTTGAAATTTAAAATATTTTTACATAAGCCTAATAATATATATAGTCATCCAAAAAATAATCTTCCTATATACTTATTTTAATCTAGGGTATCTTGAAAATTTTTATTTGCTTGAAAAATAAACATGAATTTTTACTCTTGACCGTAGTGAAAAATATAGGGTACGAGAAAGTAATACAAATGAAAACTTCAATTATTTAGCAGTTTATATTACAAGATAAGGATTTTTTAAATCGGCGAAGGAATATTTTATTGTTCTTTTAAAAGCTTAAAGGAAGACTATTTTTTGATTAATTATATATACAGTATATAGTATATTTATGTACTCTCTTTTATTTATATACAAGTGGCCAAAATTTAGCCAAATGTGATATATCTATATATCAGTCATAAAGATATACAATGCATATCAAATAGACAATATTGACAAAGAGCCGCTAAGAGCGGTCGCGTAGAAAAATTTCATCCTAGATATATGTATATATATATATATATATTTCCATTATATTGGTATATATTTATGAATAACAAAAATGATCAAGACAATCATCCGCCAACAATATACATTCCTATTTACAAAGTTTATTAAAAATAATGATAATATTAAAATGAAAAGCTTAAAAAAAGGAATAAAAATGCATTTTCGCCTTTTAAGTAAAAATAGAATTGACAGATTATTGTACTAATTGAAAAAGAGCTCTTTTCATAATTTAATTACTACATATTTTTTTTAGAATAATTTAATAATTGGACCCTGTTACACATTAGTGTTTCAAGCGCCAAAAAATTAAAAATTGAGTTAAGCATTGTTTCAAATGCTATAATTAATAGTATTTTTTATGAAATATGTACTAAAAAAATTGATATTTAATGTTACTGCACAATTGACAAAAAAAAAAAAAAATGATATACTGTATAATCTAATCAAAACAATGTAAATCGGAAAAACTTTAATGTTAATTTTCTCAAATCTCGGTACCTGGCCTATGGCGCTTGACACACTAATGCGTAACAGGGTCCAATTATTACTCGAAATCGTCAAATATATTTAATTACTTAAATATTCTAAGATTTTCTGGATTGAGGTACAAAAAGAAAAACCAAACTCCTTAGGAGTTCTGGGTTATGAAAGACATATAAATCCAAAGTCAAAGTGAGAATGTAGAAATGAGAAGAATATTTAAGGCAAATATTCTTCCAGTGTAATGTATTTTCCCCTTTTTCTTTCAATTAGTAATATTTTTTCATTGTGGCGAAAAACGCAAACAAATTTAGTCCTAATGTCGGAAGGCAGGCAAATCATCAAGTTCGGCATCGTCGATAAGTACAATTGTCGTTGCACTTGTGGCGCTCGGACTTTGTTCAGCCGGTAAAGAAACTTTCCTAGTTGCTGTTCGTGGTACCAAAGGAGCTGCTGCCGGTGCACCAGCTGATTCACTTCTTCGAAGTCTTCTTCCAAAAGAGTATCTCCGTGCCTCCAGTTCATGGCTTTCATTGATATTCGAATGCAGAGGACATGCAGTACTTGAAGCTGACATACTCGACTCGCTCAAAACATTAGCATAGACAGATGTTTTATCCCCTCGTGTCCCACTACCAGATCCTCCCCCATTACTAGAAGAATTGCCGCATATTCCCCCGGAATCACCTCTACACCAGTTTCGTATTATTGTGGGATAATGGAATTGGCCAAAACCATGCTGTGGACCTCCTATTCGAAGAAGAGCTCCCAGAAAAAATGTGGAGTACAACCAACTTATTACCATAACTACAACCAGAAAAATTCCAATTTGAATATAAGCTAGAACACTACTTGGCAAAACAAAAGCACCAGCTGCTGCAGTCGTTAGAGCAGCCATGATAGTAGGGCCACCCATTCTAGAAATTGCATATTTTACTGCAGTCTCACGATCTGATGCATCTGGACAAAGACGATAATGCACTCCATAGTGGAGGCTAAAATCTACAGCTAAACCGATTGTTGTGGATACGGCTACCGATTCCAAAACATTTAATTTCCATCCTAGAAGCACTAGAACAGCCACAGTAACAAAAATAATACATGTGATTGTTAAGACAGCATATAAAGAGACAGGAACATTCAATGTAACAAGTAAAAGAACAGCTAAAGCGATGGCCATGGAGACGCCAATGGCTGCTAGAGTATCTTTAGGGAGCGTCCTCTGGAGATCATAGAAGTCAAGGTGACTGACAAACCATCCATTTTGCATTCCAGAAGGGGCTTTTGCTAATTGTCGACGAGTCCATCTCTCCACCTGAAAAGAACGAAATAATTTGATATTATTGTGAAATTTTAAAACAACTTCGGTAGCTTATACTAAAATATTTATTTGATAGGCGAAGAATATTAATATAATGATTTTCTTAATCATAGAAATGTATTAAATTTACAATTTAGCGAAATGAGTGATTTTTCTTAATTAAATTAAATAATAAATAATATTACTAAGATTCCCAATAATGAATATGCAAAATTATTTACCTTCTTAAAAAAATGGTCCATTTCTTTAAAAGAAAAGCTATACGAGTAATTGCTATCGTATTCAACTACAATAGCTCGAATTTCAAGAGTATCCTTATCAAATTTAGGACCAGCCATCCCAGGTAAAAGATAAGTTGCCGGAGTTTGGTACAAAGTAGCCATGGAATGAATTAGACAATGTGTAAAAACCTGACGCGGATAAGGAAATCTTGAAATACTGCAACAAGGAGTGCGATCAAAATTGTTAAGATCATCCTGGAAGGAAATAATTAGTGATTAGAATTATTTTTTCTAATTTATTTTATTTTGAAGAATATTTTCCTTAAATGAAAAAAAAATATTCATTCTTACTTTACATCTTTGATCCATCCATTTGATAAAAGTTTCCAGAAAACAATGAGGTAAAAGCGGTCCAAAAGTTGATTGATAAAATGATTGTTCTCTTAAATTTTGGCAGAATCTAAAAAGCCATTTCTGAGATTCTGGCGCTGCTATATCAAAATTGGGATCATAAACCAATGATCCCAAAGCGGCTGGATTTAAATAATCGCCGTTATCGACGGGTAAAACTCCCCAAACAAATCGCAAAGGCATTTTTAGATCAGTTAGATCATCACTATCATCCTAAAAAAAATAAAAACTCTATTAAAAAAGTATTGATATATATAATACTTATTTTCTGGGGTTTTGAAAATACATGAAAATTTATAGGCCAAAAAATTTTAATCAGATTTTGTCGAAAAAAATACTTGAATATGGGAGATAGTAAAAATTTTATGCATATTCTTTTCGTTGACTAGGAAAGTTATTAAAAAA
>JAKCPI010002757.1:0-29870 GCA_023213315.1 Euborellia annulipes
TAATAATAAAATTTGAGGCATCATCATGATTTAAACTACGTACAGTATAATTGTGTATGCCCAATATAACTTGGCGAGGATTATATATATTTTCAGACATTAACCTGGCCCTGAGGATGGTCCCATATGTGACCGAAATGTCGGTCCTGGTTTACTAATAAATTGAAATATAACTAGCTGTTGCTCATTTATTCTTCCTATTTGATTATCAACACTCAGCTATATACCTCCTTCAAATACTAATATTACATCACAGCTATACAATTGTGTTTTTATTATAGTGTAGATGAGATGAAGAATTTTTGTTTTCATTGAAACAATCATTCATACTCAAATATCTAGGACCTGAGGAAAATCACAGACACATTTCTGACCTCTTGCCCTAGGTGTCAAGGGTTCCTTTCCCGTATTCTAAATTAAATTGGCTCTAATTCTCTCTTTTTTCGTTTGTTAGATGGGGTGTTCCAGCCTTCTGTAATTCTTTAAAACAGTATGCATGGTATTTCTATTTTTTTTTTTTTTATTTTTATTTAATAAGACGTCATCATATGATGTGTTTCCGCACAGTCGTCGTCAGCAACACTACCACTCGCAACGCAGAGACCAACGGGAACCGCAGCCCCGGCCTGTTTCCAATTTCTACGAATATGAGACCGTGCAGAGTGCACTACGACAACAACAACAGCACTACCAACAGATGCAGCAGCAACAACAACAACAACAGGCGTCTCGACGAGCTGTGCCTGGATCTGCAGCCGCTCATATTGCAGTGGCAGAGTCCAATTCGCTTCCGAGGAGGCCCAACGGTCAGTCAATTACATTATTTAGTTTAAGAAAAATATAAGAATTTTTTTCTTTAAGTATTTTCGGCATCTTAGGCCATAGAGACTTTTGACGATACACATTCACACGGTCAACTGCTTTGAGCACACATTCCATTGATCGAGATCACACAATAGGAAAATGTATGAGAAAACTGTATTATGTAAGTATTATGGAAAAAGTCTATCTGAATGTGTTAACAAAATAACTCCAAAATAAGAAAACTTACAAAACTCATCAACGAGGTTTTATCAGCACCGAAGAGATAAAAAGTGATATAATTTCACATTTAGCTACACTTTTAAAAATTTTCAAGCCCTCGGGCTTGGTGTAGTTGGTAACGTAACTACCTAGGGTCGAGGGTTCGGATCCCAGCTAATCCGAAGATTTTATGATATTTAAGCCATTTGGATACCCAATGAACTTTCATAAATCAATTTATTAAAAGTTCCATAAACGGGTTTATCAAAAATTTCATACACATAGTTTAAAAAAAAATCACATCTCGCGAGGTTTGAGAACTTGAGCACATTCATATATGAATTTGTACGACGTCTTCACCATCTCGACTACTTACTTTTTCATACTTTTTTAAGCTACTTAAATTTGATTTATATTTTTTTTTTATAATGTTATATTTTAAATTTTCGGATAGGAAAAATAAATTAATTCTAAAATAAGAAATACCCCTGGAATCATTTAACGCTAAAACGCCCTTTTAATAGCAAAGCACAAGTTTAAAATAAAGTAAATTAAAAGGAATATGAAATGTCTCAAGACAGGAGTAAGATAATTGAATTATGAACTCAAATCGTTAGAGATCTCTTCTTCGTTATCAGAAACGTCTCTAATTAGGAGAAAGTATTAATTTAGAGGTATAAAAAAAAAAGGAGTAATTGCACGTTAGTTAAGGGCGGAGGGTTTATTTATTTATCTTTAAAAAAAAGTCACTTAAAATTCAAATTAGAAAAAAAAAAAAAGATCGTCAATGATGTTAATGATGTTTCCCTTGCCTTTCTTAATTAACAGGTTGGGCAAAAAAAAAAAAGAAAACCTTCCGAAATAACAACGTGAAGCCCTCCCTCTCTCTCTCTGCCTCCTATACACCCCCGTGGCGTGTGAAAAAAAAAAACATTTATTTTTTTTATTTTTAAAAAAAGGCAAAATTGTTAATTATAATTAAAAATGTGATGCGGAAAGTGCAAAGGGACCTCTTGTCGGAAATTGAGCTATTGATATTTGATTGTAGAGGATAATTTCGTGGACATTTTAAGATCAAAACCACTCTGATATCTCAAAAACTAAAAGAATTCAAAGTTATAGATATAAAAACTTAAAAAAAAAAAAATGCTTTTATTTAATTTGAACTAAAAAGAGAGAAATAATTTAATTGTTCTTGTTAAAATTGTTGAATATTTATGACTTAAAATAAAAGCGTGGGCGCATATTGATAGCTAAGGAATTGTATATATTTAGAGCCTCGGAATCACTTTGAAGCGCCCTACGCTTTTATTTTAAGTCATAAATATTCAACAATTTTAACAAGAAATTATTTCTCTCTTTTAAATTTAAATAAAAGCTTTTTTTTTTATTATATTTTTATTTTAAAATTTTTAGTCTTTTTTATTATAGAGTATTAAAAAATAGAAGGCAGGATGCGTGAAATAAAGTACCACATTAGTTTGGTCAATTTTGCTAAAACCCGACTCACAATTTGCGTCATCAAAAATGACTCTTAAATATCAAATTTCACACCTCTAGCTCATCCGGAAGTGACCTAAACAAAACTCAAAGTTGGTGATTTTGAAAGAGCAAGTTAAATAAACGCATTTAAAAACGGGATTTTGAGGAAAACGCATTCATTTAAACACAATGAAAAACTATTTAAGGTTACTAAATCGATTATTTTGTAAATATTAATCGGATTATCATCACTAAAATTACCGAATAAACCTGTTTAGGAAATATTGAAAAATCGTATTTAACCAAAACCCCAAAATCGATATTTTTTACCTAATTCGACTAAAATGCCCGTACCGGTAATTTTACTTCACGAGACAAGAGGTCCCCCATCACAAATATACAAGGGGTAAGTAATATTATTTGATTATTATCTTGGGGGGGGGGGGGGGGCATTTGCATTTCTTGGTAATTAAAAAATTAAACATTGTTTGTTATTATCTATATATTCTATATATATAATTCGATAATGTCCGTCCGTCTGTCTGTCTGTCTGTCACGCTCTTTTTAGGCAACTTCCCGTTGGAATTTTGAAATGAAATTTTATATGCATAAAGAGGACCTTCTCGGATTACAGGAGAATTATTTTCATCCCGAAATTCCCATAACTTTTTGAGTTATTAATTTTTTAAAGTTACGGTTTCTCCCATAGGAAGTGTAGAGAAATATTTATGTATTCTTTACATTTGTGTATTCCATGAATGTAAACAAATCCTCAAGCAGGCTCTGAATTGAAATGGAATAATAATAATAATTTTCTTTCGCCCTCGGGGCTTGGTGTAGAGGTTGGCTATACCGAACGTCGCGGGTTCGGACCCCAGGCAGTCCGATGATTTTATTTAAGCCATTTGGATACCAAATGGCTTAAATAAGATACCTGGACCCATAGGCGTAGCCAGAAATTTTCGATGGGGGGGTTCAGAATGATTTCTCCCCCTCCCCCTCCCCCGACTAATAGGGCAGTATAAGGCGTCTAATGAAATATATGACTAGCCAATCCGCCCTCCTGGACCCCTTCGGATTGGCTCGGGCCCGCCCTCCTCTTAATTAAGTGCCCCAATTTTTCATTCATCTCGTTTCAGGCAATAATAAATGCAACCCTCACATCTTAAAGAATTCTATATATATCCCTATAATAGCGGAGTTTCGGCCTGATTTGTTTCTCTTGATCCGAGTTTTTTTTTTTTTTTTATTTGAGGGAAAAGCTTAAATTATGGCATAAAAACCCTCAATATCCTACAAAAAAATCATTCCCCAGTTATTTACCCTTGGTGCATCGTGCACGGAGGGCACCAAACCCAAGTACCGGTATCTAGCTCGAGAGCCAACAACCCGGTTTCCTATGTTGGGGTGAGAGGCCCTCACCTCTCTGCTCCCAAAAATCAGTCCCTAACGGGACTGGCCCCCTCTCTTCCTTCTCTTGATCCGAGTTTTTTTTTTTTTATTTGAGGGAAAACTATATGGCATAAAAACCTCAATATCCTACAAAAAGAATCGTTCCCAGTTATTTACCCTTGGTGCATCGTGCACGGAGGCACGCACCAAACCCAAATACCGGTATCTAGCTCGAGAGCCAACAACCCGGTTTCCTATGTTGGGAGTGAGAGGCCCTTCACCTCTCTGCTCCCCAAAAATCAGTCCCTAACGGGACTGGTCTCTCCTTCTCTTCCTTCTCTTGATCCGAGTTTTTTTTTTTTTTATTTGAGGGAAAAGCTTAAATTATGGCATAAAAACCCTCAATATCCTACAAAAAAAATCATTCCCCAGTTATTTACCCTTGGTGCATCGTGCACGGAGGCACGCACCAAACCCAAGTACCGGTATCTAGCTCGAGAGCCAACAACCCGGTTTCCTATGTTGGGAGTGAGAGGCCCTTCACCTCTCTGCTACCCAAAAATCAGTCCCTAACGGGACTGGTCTCTCCTTCTCTTCCTTCTCTTGAACCGAGTTCAATCTCAGATCTCTTTAAAAAAAAAAAAAAAAAAAAATTTAATTATATAATAATTTTTATTATTTTTCATTTGAGGGATTTAATCAATTTTAGCAGGCTTCAATTTTTTATAAAGCAAGACAAAAATCAATTCTTTTCAATGGGAAAATTCTGAATTTTCTTGAATTTTTTGCGTTTCCTTTAATAAAATTATTTTATTATATTTTTTTTTTTTTTTTAAACTAGAGAAAATTATTATAATTTTTTACTTTCTCTTACCCTATATATGAAATATATATAGAGAGAAAGTATTGTTTGTATTATACAGAGCTTAAATATCTAGTCATGGCTTGGGTCCAATGGGGGGGTTTGAACCCCCAAAACCCCCCCCCCGTGGCTACGCCTATGCCTGGACCCCTAATAGATATATTAATCAATAACGGATATCGTCAAAGTCTTATATGGCCTAAGTTGCCGAAAAGACTTTGTGAATGAGAAAAAAGTGTCTGTTTTTTAAGGCGATCCCGAGCCAGCTGGTGGGGGGTCCAGGGGGCGTCGCTAATTCATAATAGCACACATAAGCATTTAATACATTAATGGAAGATACAACTTGGTTGCATGGTCCCACTTATTAGTAACCGTGCAGGGAAAAAAACCTCTAATCAGCGAGTAGATGTCATTTGGGTCCCTCTCTGGAGCAATTTATCAGAGAAAATAAGGGATCAGATGAATATCAACACACGAGAAGATATTATTAATGATGCTATTATTATAACGCGTACCCCCTGGGAGAAATGAATAAATTTTGTCGTCCTATCTGGCAAAGGCTGCTATCATAATCCGGCTGAATTTCGGAAAATGAAATTGAAATTAATTAAGAGAAAAATTAACGTCAGAAAACAATCTTTAAGACATTATTATTTTGTTTATCTTTATTTATAAACATTTTCAAACTCTATTGTCGAATCAATGGTTAGGTTACATATTTAACAGCCTCAAAATCAGAGAGAGAGAATTGATTATCAACGCCTGTTGGGTAGGCAATCCAAGACGCATAACAGCATGCGGGTAGTTCGAACTACCAGGGGTTACCATTTGCAATATAATAAAAGCTAAATTATAAGACTTTTTCTGCTGAAATCTAGCTATTATTACTTTCTTGACTTTTATGTTAATAATATATAGAAAGTATTAAGCTATTCTTATTTGAAATTCTTATCGGGATCCCCGTTTATTTACCCGAGGTGCTTTCGTGCACGAAGACACACACCTCAAACCCAACCGGCCTCTGGCCGTAGCCATCTGCCGGCACCCTGTGAAGTTACATCATTTCCTATCTCTAACTCCTCCTCCAGCTTTCGTCTCTAGCTAGTGAAGTAATCCTTAAATTTGGTTACAACCGACTCCTTATATCCAACCTCTTCTATACTAGGGAGGATGTCCTAGTTTGAGTAAGGACTCCCTCAGCACCGACTTCTTTCGAAGAATGCATCACTCAGAGGGAACCTTCTTTACGTCCTTTCCACAGGACGGAATGTTACAGCAACTCTCTACTAGAGTTGCCTGGAGGCTGTTGTGGTGAGATCCAATCACAGATCAAACACAATCAAGATTGGACAGCTCCAGGTTAAAAATTGTTTATAAGTTTAGGAGCCATCTATACGCTTGTCAGGGAACTAACTGTAAGCGGGCGGAAAAAAGATATTTTAACTCAAGTTTATTGCTTTTCACTTGTTGTCATCCTGACTGCTTTACTCTCTCGTGCACTTTGCCTAATGATATTTCGAAGCTTTTTTTAAGCTACTTAAATGGCACGTAGTACTATTAAGTTTTTTTTAACAAAAAAATCATTTATAAATTGTAACAAATTTATAAATGAGAGTAATTTATTAGTTTAAAAAAGTTAATTCATTTATATTCAGATTTTTAAGCCACTGACAGCGTAACAGGAAAACAGCCTAGTATTGCCATCTAGCCACTTGTCATATAACTAAAAGAAACTTATAAAGATTCTTCCCATAAAGCTGTCCTCGTCCATGGATCCAATATTCCAATCCAGTGCCTGCTTGAAGATTTGTTTACATTAAATAAATAATTTTTTTTTCGGGACTTGATTATTTTTCCTCGACTCTCCGTAACGTCATCTACAAGACATCAAAATTTTGTCTTAATATTTAATGAAAAAATCCGCATGCCCACGATTTGAACAGGGATCTTCTTTGTGGAGACCCACAACCTGGCCGCTACACTATCGAGTTCCCTTATTATTAGGCTATATATAATATATATAACAAGTTTTTATTATTTTTAATTTGAGAGATTTAATTATTTAATTAATTATTGATAAGACAAAACAAAACTCAATGGTTTCCAATGAGCAAATTCTGGAGTTTCTGGAATTTTTTGCTCCTCCCCTTTTGAGAATTTCGGGACTTGATTATTTTTCCTCGACTCTGCGTAACGTCCTATACAAGACATCAAAATTTTGTCTCAAAATTCCAACGGGAAGTTGGTCAAACAGAGCGTCAAAGACTATTTTATATACAGAAAGAAAGATCCTAACAAAATTTACGTCACGAAATATTTATTCTCTTGAAAATACCTTTTCATTAAACATACAAATATCTCCACCTCTTATTGATAAGAGGGAGGCGAATTTTTGATTTAATATTCGTTGGTGGTTTTCATTTCATTTAATTTTATCAAAGATTGATAAGAAAAAGAAATGAAATCAATTTATTGAGTGCAAACAAAGCAAAGGGGGGGGGGAGGGTTTATAAATTGGAACTCTTCGATCATTATTTACAAAGTTTTTTTCTAACTCCAAATAAATAAATAAATAAATTGCACTAAATGACGTTAAACAGAAAATTTGATCAAACTTCTCTTTAACTATTTATAAAAATCTGGTGTGACTAATCGCACCATATTTTTGTGTCAATACTAGTGAACATGAAAAGGTACCAAATCATCACCGGGGTCGAAATTGAGTTTTTATGCTTTCTGTTCAGCACACCTCCCGCCAGTGGCGAATCCAGAGGTGTTTCTCGGGGGGGGGGGGTAATCTGGAGTGACTGCTCGCACAGCACGCAATTTTCTCTTAATTTCGGTAATATAAAGGCGCAATCTGTACTTGTTTGCCAGAATATAAATACAAATCAAATTTTTAAGTATTAATTTTTAAAATTTTACATTAAAAATACATTTTTTTTTCGAAAAAAAGTATTTTTTTCAAATCTCAGGGGGGGTAATTGGTATTTTTAATCATTTTTTTGTTTAGAAGATAAAAATTTTTAAAATTTTGGTTATAAAAAACCTAGTTTTGAGAAAAATGAGTTTAAAGTTTGTTTGGTCCCTTTTCTCTTATCTCACCTTTGTCTTGTTTTTTCAATTTATTTAAAATACATTGATTCTGATGGATCGAATCTTTCTTTCATGATATAACATGAAGAACTGGAGAATCGGAATCAATAATAAAAAAAAACCCGCAATTATATTGACAGGGTTAACCGATTTGCCAAAGTTCCGGGACGAATTAAATTTCTAATAGTCTCCATAAAGGGCATTAAAGCCGGAGGAGTTCCCTGGAACATATAACTACACTAATGTGTTAGACCAGAAATTTTAAAGGGGTTATTTTTGGCAGAAAAGTGCTATAAATTTAGAATTAAATTGAACTTTTTTAGTAAATCGGCTCTCTTGATAATTTGTCGAGTGAAGATTTGGTACCTTTTCATGTGGACGGTCACATATATTTTTGGTTTCCCATAGCACCTTAGTTCCAATCTTGACTACTTGCATTTCATAAGTAAAAAGTAAAGAAATCAATTTATTCAGAATTTCATAGGCTCTATGTATTTTAAAACCTTAGTTTCAAACTTGCATTTTAAATGTTGATTGCTTGAAATAAACTAAAGTTATTTTTCAAAATTTTAATCTCATATTTGGACATTTTATACACAATAGAGAATCCTAAATAAACACAACATTTCATAAGAATTGGAAATAATTTTTTTAAATGTGTAAAAAGTTTTTTTTGAATCGAAATTAACGTACAAATCCCCATATGGGGATTCAACATTGGCTCTATTGAAGGAAGAGCCAGAAATGAATTTAAAAAATCTGAAATACTACATCAGTAAAGTGCACTTCAAATTTTTACGAAAAATTTTATTGATATACTTTATAAAAGGCATATAAAAAATAGTTGATTTACATGAATTTTAATAGACATCCCATCTATTCTTTCTAGGTTCCGACCGAAACCGAAACTTGTATTTCCTATACAAAATTCATATCATTTTATCTTTTTTTTTTTTTTTTTTGAAATTTTTTCCGCCCTGCGGAAAATTTTTTTCTCCCTCAAGTGCAAATCATTTGACCTTTTTTTTTTCATGCGAGTCTCATCCCATCTTTTCAGACTCAGATTTCGGCTACATTTTGGCCGAAACCAGGATTTTTAGCCGAAACCGTAACCGAAACTGAATATTCGGTCGGTTCCTAATTCTTTCTAACCCCCGTAACTCCTGGAGGCAGGCAACCCACAACATATTCAACGCAATATTGCTGGGCTCGATGAAGTTTGGAAAAAAGTGCTCTACTTATTTAAAATTAATGGGAGGGTACAAACTCTCCTCGAAATTTGAATATATTATAAATAAATAAAATTCTGAATAGAGAAAGCAAAGGTAAAAAAAAAAAATATTATTTCCTGATTTTTGGAACGCTGAAATGAATTGCTTTAGTAATGACGTCACACTTTAAAAATTTCCTCTTTACAGTATAATTCAATTCTAACGCCTACTAAACGGTATTTGAGAGTTTCTAAAACTCTCTTAAAATATCGATTACCGACCATCCGTTTTATAAACAGTTTATAAATCAAATTAATCCGATTTCCGTTAAATCCACATTCCCATTATGGTTTAATTTTTTTCTTTTTTTCATTCGTATCCTTCCAGTAAAAGGAAAACGATGCAAGGAATTTATCTGATAATAATTTCTCATTATTTTTTGTTGTTGTTCTTGTATTTGTCCAGGTGGGGTATTCCATCAACAATCAACACGCGGTGTTGGAGAGTATGCTCTACAACCGTCGTCGTCAACGTCCTCGTGCAACGGTCTCCATCCCCCGCATTTGAACAACAACAACAACACCAACACCAACAGCCACCATCCACAGCAACAACAACAGAAACACTCTAGGAGTGCGTCACAGGGACAAGGACAAAGAGCGCATGGGCCTTTTGTGACGCACGTCACAATTGGCCAATGTGCCGGCGGCCACCCACCCCCTGCCCCAGGCTCCAAGGTCTAAGAACGCCCCCCTGCCCCCCCCCCTTCCTTAAAGTGCCATGCACACACGTAAAGACATTCCATTTCAAAAAGACAAAACATCAGACATCTTCCATGCATCCTGTTCTTCTCTACACACACACACACACACACGCACGCATATGCATATAGTAATTTATAAATTAGTACTCTATAAATATAATAATTAATTGTGATATTTCCATTTAATGTTAAGAATCAATGTAAATAACTCTATTATATAAATAATGATGAATGATGAATAGAAAAATTTATATTTTTTAGCCTCTCGTTAATTCGTGCAATTCGACAGTATTTAATGGCTATTAAACGTCATTATTTTATATATAAATATATATATATATTTTAATAAATCGGACATTTTTAGAATATCATTTTTGTTTTTGTTTCCCTTTCAAAATCTGACGAAACAAACCAAAGATATTGGGGATTGGGGTTATTTCTGATGATGGTGGAGTTAATCTTATATAAATTTATTTAAAAAAAAAACTTATATTTTAGTTAGAGAGAGCTTTGTTTGAAATAGATGAATTTTTTCAAAATAAAAAAATAGAAATTAAAACACTAGGTTATAAGTTTCAAAGATTTTTTTAAACTTATACCCTAATGCAGAGTTTTCCAAACGGCACCCACACCGGTTGGGAACCAACCCCTGCCCCTAATGGTTTAATTTAATTAGGGGGGGAAGGTTTTTTTTTTTAGTTTCCCTATATAGGGGAGAGGGCGGGACATTGGGACACGAGGCACATTGGGACATTCGCATTTTAGCTCTACTAAATGTGCCCATTTTATTATAGAAAATTTTTTCTTAATAAAATGGGTACTTAATGCACCCTAACGGTCAAAGAGTACAACTCAAACTTTATATTTAGTAGAGCTAAAATTCGAATGTCCCAATGTGCCTCGTGTCCCAATGTCCCCCCTCTCCCCTACCTATTATTTCAACAACCAACGGTGAAATGTGGCTGTAGAATTTAAAATGGATACCGTAGACGTAGCAGCGGCAGGAGATTAAATAAAAAAATCTTTTATGTTAATTATCGACGTTTCGGTCACTAACCACAACATTCCTCAAGAATTAACAATTAAATAAAAGTTGTTTTTTATTTTATGGCTGCTACGTTCCGTATACTTACATAAAATTTAAATTAAGTAAAAATGGTGAGAGTAAATTTATTGCTCTAAAGATTGTAAATTAGCCTTTCAATAGATATCGTTTGAGTTAAGGGAATATGCTTGATGAGTTTGTGTTTTGATTGGGCATATCGCCGCCACCCCCCCCCCCCTGGACTTGCGGCAGACGGACTCCTTTTCTCCTAAACGTAAGCTAAGAATTGGGAAAAAGATAAAGGTAATTCACCAAAGTGGCAAGTCCTGGGTTCAAAGTACAAGAGGGGCAAAAATTTGCTAAATCCCATTTTCAAAAAAATTCTAAGATATACTTTAATAGCAAATACCTAAACACATGAATAGAAAGAATACAATAAGTCTGCCAATCGCTATACCTCCACAAGAATGAATTTTTGCTTATAGATAATTTGCATTGCATTTAATCGACTAATCGGACCTTTTAGCGCAGCATTTCCCAAACTCCTCCCTGAGGGGAAGCTGAAATATTAGCCACAGCAAGAAATATTCCAAATTATTGCAAGTTTTATAAATAAATTAATTAAAAAAAATATTTTTTATAAATTTATATTTTTTAGTTAAATATTTTTCGAGATCTATATATTTGAATAAGATAATAAATAGTAGGTATTCAAAATATATCGATACGGATTTAACTAGTCATAGATATATTTAACAAGACTGTGAGTGTTTTTTTTATTAGCGAGGCCAAACATCCCATGGACTCCGGGAAACGAACCCAGGATCTCCGCCTTTCCAGGGCATAGGCATAGGTCCATTGCACCAGGCCACCGGACCCTCGACCTACACCAATAAAACTCACTTCCCCTTATATGCAGTTAGTCGTCCAAGTCACTAACAAAGTGAAAAACTTTAAAGAAAAATTTATCACTTGTCCGCCGCTTTTTAAACCAGTAGAGGGAGGTCTGCTCTAACACACTACTGTAAGCAGCAACCCCTTGGGGGCAGTGGGGGTTAAGTTATAGTTAAACGTAGCACGCCCATGGCCCGGAAAGGCTGGAGATCCTGGGTTCGATTCCCGGGAGCCGTGGGATGTTTGGCCTCACCAATAAAAAAACACTCAGTCTTGTTAAATTATATTTTTTAGCATTAAAAATTTTTGTTTTTGTATTATTTTATAAAAAGGAGGCGTCATAAGATTAATTATTTTTAAGGGAGGCGGCGTTGTAACATAAAGTTTGGAAATCCCTGCCTTAGAGTATATTTGAAGAGAGAATCAGAGTTGAAGGGGGGAAAGGGGGGTCGCGCCACCAGAAAAAATTGACTATTCCCCTTAGAAAGACGCAGATGCAATGTGTGTGGTCTATTCCACAGGCGCAAGTGAGGAATAATGCTTCAACATACTTATTTATTAATAACTATCAGTTCAGAGAATTTATAAATTGTCTAAATTTGGGGGAGAAATCCCCGTTTGGGGATTTGTAAAAAAAAAAAAATAGAAAGTCTGATCCGCCCTTTGCTATGATACTATTACCCCGGCACGACTTGCCCGGGTTCGAGGTTCGCGCGGGGTTAAAGGGGGATGAGGAGGGCGCCGTCGGTGACGGCGGCGGCGGCGGCGGCGTCGGAGGCAGCGGAGGCGACGGCGGTCCAGCGGCGATCGATCGCCCCAACCGCCAACCAGACACACACAGCCAGTGGCTGTGCTGGCAGCCGGGCCGGGGCAAATTTTGCATGCATGCGTTCCGTGGTATTATTATATCGGTTGGTGGTGAAGTGACGTCAACAACGTCTGTGCTCTTCTTCTACTCTCTGGTCTGGTCATCGCATTTACAACATTTAATCAGGTAAGAGATCAAAAAGAGAACGTCATCAACGAAATCAATATTTTATTAATACTCTCAAGGATTTTATTAAATATATATATATTCTTTTTTAATTAAGTCGCCCTCTTTGTAAAAATTTTGGAACTAAGATTGTTCTTTTCTAATTTCTCCCGCTCCGATTGTTACGGTAATTAACTAAAGATAATATTTTTATTTAAAAAAAATTAACAAAATTTTCTATTAAAATTGAAATTTAATTATAGAAAGATAATTACGAGATTTAACTTTTTAAATTTTTAATTAGAAAAGATGTAGAAGTATATAGTTATATATATATGTATATCATCGTGAAGTTAACCTCTCTTAACTAGAAAATCAGAGATGTAGAGTGTATATAAATATAGGTATATAATAACCTGTTTCTTGTTAAAATTAAAACAATTCCCTTACACCCTGCTGGAAACATTTGAGTTCGTTCGGCTTGTCTTGTTTTAATTCTCTCCGCCCTGCAAAACAAATATGACCGATTGGAGGACATCCATTGGCTCCAAAGTCGATTTTATTATGTCAATAAGCCAATAAAGAGAGGACATTAAAGGGATTCCGAGCAAAGAGATTTTGTTAAATAAATAAAGAGAGTGAAGGGGGGGGGGGGTGTCTGTCAAAAAGAAAACAAATTCTCTCTCTTTATAACACTTCTCAAAAATAAGGAGGTCAAATTTTGCAAGATGATTTAATCCAGACAATGTAACTTTTATCATTTTGTTTGTCCCGGAGATGGGAAAAGGAATTTATGGGGCAGCCAAATAAAATATTTGCTTTAATATTTTTGTAAAAACGTTTCGCTTGTTTCTTCCGGTCTTTTTCAGGATTTACGGTTTCTGTGATCAAAGCATCGTTCCATTGTTTGTGTTGGTATTTTCAAGATGTTGCATTGAATAAAGCTGAAAGAAATTATTTAGCTTGAACGCTCATCAATTAGAGAGCAAAAATGCCTTACAAACAGATCCAATGCTAAAATAAAAATCTGGTGTGACAGGCGCACAGCACACAACTTTCTCTTACCTTCGGTGATTGAAAGTTTTGTTCTGTGCTTGTCACACCAGATTGTATGTGGCGACATATGTTTAGTTTCCGCCGAAATATTAGAATTCAAGATGTACAAATTATAGACATGGGAGAATTCTGTTACCATGGCAACCATTTCTCCTATCCTTCCTATGGAGTACAAGCGGTCTTCAGAAGATTTCAAGGGCAAAATGAGAATATATATTTCAAAGAGCATCTAAAAAAATAATTGATTTTTGAATTTAAAAAAAAATCGTTGGAGCGAATTTTGAGAAAATCAAATAAAAATTGAAAAAGTACATCAGTAAAGTACTAGTAGAACCTCGATAAGTTAAAGTTCAAGGGAAACGGTTGAAATTTGAGTTATCGAGTTTTTTACTTATCGAGAGTTGAAGTTAGAGAGGTTATTGAATATAATTTTTAACGTACCGAGGTTTATTGACTTTGGGCACGTGAGGAAAAAGGAATTTCGTTTGATCTATTTGATTATTTAGAATAGTTTAGTTAAATATAAATTAAATTAAAAGATTTATTTATTTACAAAAAAATCGGTAATTTTTTTCTGCTTCGTGTATTTTTGATTTTCTGCATCAACTATTTTTTCGATGATTTGTAAAGAAATACTTTAAGTTATAGAGGTCACCAAAATATTATTTTAAGTTATCGAGGGCTATGCTCAAAATATTTGTTTAAGTTACAGAGGTTTTGTTCTTTAAGTAATAGAGGTTTTACGCTGTCAAGGGAAGGGAATTGAAAAATTTTTAAGTTACGGAGGTTTTGAACTTAGCGAGGTTTAACTTATCGAGGTTCTACTGTACTAGTACTCTTTGGCCGATTTTGTTCAAAAGCTTCGTGTCACGTCCAAGGGTGGTGCCTAACTTAAATATAAAATTTCAACCTCCTAGCTCTTTTCGTTCTTGAGATATTTTGTTCACAGAGGGGCCCACTTTTTTGGACTCAAGTGATCGCAAAACTTGTATTTAAATTCTCGACATGAATTTTTAACATGCATCCTATACTTTTTTTTCTATATGTACATCATATAGGTAAGAGAAAGAAATCCACTCTTACAAAAATAACGATACCTGCTATTTGACATACGTTACAACTGACTCCTTAGGACTTTCAAACATAAAATAATAAATATCAGGACGTCTTGATGGGAAATAAATATTTCCAGCCAAAAAATATATTTTATTAGCTTAAGGGTTTTAATGTTATAGTTAATTAAAAGATAGAAATAACCCGAGTCGAAATCGAACGCCTGGTTTGAACCTTTTAGTCCTGAATTCCCTTGTTATTTGATGGGATGTTATTTATTTACAATTTTGTGAAAGCCTACTGATTCTACCAGGAGAATTAGAAGATTCAAACCAGTATTTGAACGCCTGGTTTGAACCTTTTAGTCCTCAATTCCTTTGTTATTTGATAGGATTAAAATTTGGTTAAAGCCTACTAAACCTACCAGGAGAATTAGAAGGTTCAAACCAGTATTTGAGTCAAAATTGAAAGCCTGGCTTGAGCCTACTGAGCCTGCCAGGAGAATTAGAAGGTTCAAACCAGTACTTGAACGCCTGGCTTGAACCTTGCAGTCTTCAATTGAGGACTAAAAGGTTCAAGCCAGGCGTTCGATTTTGACTCGGGAAGTACTGGTTTGAATCTTCTAATCCTCTCGGGTAAAAATTAAAAACAGTGCGATCTCAGCGCCAAAGCTTTAGTAGATGACCACCTTTCATTTTCTTTCATTCCTTGGATATTTGGATTTATTATCGATAAAAAAGAAGTAAGTTTTAAGTTTTATTTTCATTTTTTTCATTAATTTTCTTTATTATTATTAATTATTTTTATTTATTTAAGGGTCAACGTTATAAAAACAAGCCAAAACAAAATGATAAGGTTAGCTGTTATTTTTATTTTTATTTTTATTTTTTTTTATATAGATGTAATCTTATATTCTATTTAATTTTTTCATCATTATAAATTTTAGTTGTAAAAACACATTGGCCTGAAGAAGCCACTTTAATTTTAATAAATGAATACAAGGAACATTGGCCATTCATGTCATTTTGAAAGGTAAGAAGACAAATTAAAAAAGATTATAAATTTATAAAATTAATTTATATATTTTTCACATTTCCAGAGAACTAAATGAAGTTATTACTGAAAAGAAAAATATTTTTCCACACGTGATAGCTAATGGTATAGGCCTACATATACAGTCAAGATAAAAATTAATGTGATTTATTTTAGAGATGGAAACTCATTTTTACATCCATATTTTCTTTAAAACAATTTCAGTAATGAACCTCCAGAAATATTGAAATCGACACGAAGAGCATTTGGAATTTTTAAAATTTTTCAAATATATGTTATCTTATTCTCAAATTAAAGAAAAATTGATATTTAAACAAAAAATATTATTTTATTTAAAGATTAATTTGATTTTCCTTTTATTTAAGAATTTAATTGTAGCGAAATGAAGAGCAAAACGTGAAGATCCATCAAAATCTCGACATCGAATTTTTGACATGAATCCAATACTTTCTCTCTATATATATTAACATATATAGATGTAAGAGAAAGTAAAAAATTTCGAATGTGGAGTGCCAAGTTGTATAAATTAGCAAAGAGGTATGCTTGTTTTTTGGCAATGAGAAAAATAACTTTTAGAGTGTTTTCTTCAAATATTTCGTTGGCATTTAATAGGACTTCTTCATCAGCGGTGAAGTGCTATTAAATGTCTTCGAAATATTTGAAGAAACACTCTAAA
Source organism: Euborellia annulipes (assembly GCA_023213315.1). Classification (NCBI taxonomy): domain Eukaryota; kingdom Metazoa; phylum Arthropoda; class Insecta; order Dermaptera; family Anisolabididae; genus Euborellia; species Euborellia annulipes. Next base: position 16,580 of record JAKCPI010002757.1, read on the forward strand.
AGTTATTTTTCTCATTGCCAAAAACAAGCATACCTCTTTGCTAATCTAACTAAAATTATCAGAACTTTTTTGTCACTCTGTATATATGTATATAAACAAATTTTAAATGAGAATTCATAGGCCTGAACTAGGATTCCAGCATTCAGTACTGCTGGTCGTAATAGTAGATCTGGTAGACTTAAACTAGTATTTCGAATACCTGGTCTGAGTCTAAACATGTCAAAAGGACATAAGTAGACTTTTTAGAACCAAACCAGACTTTCAAATTCCCATAGAAACCATGCTTTCAAATCCTAGTTTGATCTCTGTTAAGTCTACTCAGACAACAATTAGATTCTGAGGTTTTGTAGACTCAAACCAGGCGTTCGATTTCGACTCGGGAACGTTTTTTTTTTAGGCTTATTATTATATAGCTATAGTATCAGAAGTGACACACGTTGTGGTTACCCTGAGGGGTTTTAAGTGAAGATGGATTCTTGATTTCTTCATCAGGAAGAGAATTGGATTTTAATTCAAAGTTTAACTTATAAGCTTAACTGGTTTGTTCACTCGGCTAATCGTTCTGTAGAAGTAACATGACGTTTCTCAGCTTCCTTGGATTCTAGGAGAGTAAATAAATGTATTAAAACGTTGCAATGCCAAGCACGGCGTAGACCGTGTGTTGAATGACAGCCGGTAGTCATCGGTAATGGAAAATTTAAAAATATAGGAATTAAATCCTAATCCCCCTCTTCAGATGTCGATTGTAATGCCGAAAAGACCTTAAATAAAAAATCTGGTGTGACTGATTGGTCTTTAGTAAGAGAAAGTTGTATTCTGTGCTTGACACACAATCTTTTTAGTTTCAACATATACATATATATCATTATAACGGTATTTAGTTTCCGTCACCAGGGCACATTTGAATTCAAGATGTAAAATTTATAAACGTGAGAAAATATATTTTGTTACCATGGTTCCTATCTTTCTTATGAAGTACAAGAGTAAAGTGTGCTTCAAAAGATTTTAAGGGCAAAATGAGAATATATATTTCAAAGAGCATCTAAAAAATAATTGATTTTTGGATTTTAATCAAAATCGTTGGTGCGAATTTTTAGAAAATCGAAAAAAACTGAAAAAGTACATCAGTAAAGTAATAATAATAATAATAATAATAATATTTATTTATGTCCTCCAAAATACATTTTTAACATTTATACATAATTTATATATATTTATTTTTTTCTTGCATTTCACAAATATTTAGCTTATAAGAGTTGGAGGTACAAAGGTCCTTTGAAGCAGTTTTCCATATTTCGGAAACTGATGAGGCCTCAATTTGAATAGTAATTTATTCTATATATAAAAAGGGAAGGGGGGGGGGTATGGAAGGGGAATATAAAAATAAATTATTGAGCTGCCCATGACTTGCTGAGGAGATATGCCTTGTAATTTTTTTTTGAAGACATTGTAGGAGACGGTCAAATCAAAATCTGCCAAAGAGTTCAGACACTTGGCCGCGCTATAAGAGAAGGAACCCTTAAATTTTTCACCCCGGTGTTTCGGTATCGATATAGTGTTCCTTCTCCTTAAGTTAAGATGATGCACATCAGTGCGATACTCCAACCTGGCAAGAAGATAAGGAGGTGTCCCAAACTTGACAATCTTAAGGCACAAACAGGCGAGGTGATGTTGCCTTCTACCGACCATATCCAACCAACCAGCATCCCGGAGCTTATGCGAGACATACAAGTACTAGTACCCTTTGACCGATTTTGATTAAAAGCTTATTTTCACGCCCTAGGTGGGTGCCTAACTTAAATATAAAATTTCAACCTCCTAGCTCTTTTCGTTCTTGAGATATTTTGTTCACAGACACACAGACAGACAGACAGACGGACACACAGACAGACCATGTCTCGAAAACCACTTTTTTGGATTCAAGAGACCTCAAAACGTGTATATCCATCAAAATCTCGACATCGAATTTTTGACATGAATCCAATACTTTCTCTCTTTATATATTAACATATATATATATATATATATATATATAGGTAAGAGAAAGTAAAAATAAAACCTAAATATATTTTAACACTTTCCCCTTGTTATCTAGTACTGGAAAGCAAAGTTGTACAAAAGATTATAGAGTAGCTATTTTGTTCTCTCGTTTAATGCGCATTTTGTGAAAACATTGATCAGCAGCTGCTGCCTCAATTGTAGGGTTATCAAGTTGACAACAGAATAGTATTAGGTGGTCATCGATAACAAGTCGATGGGACTAGCACGAGCAGTCAGTCAATTTATCTAACAAATAATAGTAGAGGAAGGATCTTCAATTAGGCCTAAAGAACCCGTGCTTGTGATTAAAATTTAAATGACAGCCCTGGCTGGACAACACTAACCAAGATCCTTGTTATTAAGCAATATCAACTTGCAAATGGGTGTCCCCTCCGGTAGACATCGATAATGGTATTTTTCTGTTAATGTAATTGAAGGGCTTAGAGAAATATAGCGCCTATGGCGCATTCCGGTTGTTTGGAGGTAATTGCAATTGCCATCAATCACAGAACCAAATTAAACTAAAACTAGCCGCGCAGCCAGCCTTTGGCGCGTGTTTCCTCATACATTTCCTATGGAAGAAATCGTAACTTAAGAAATTAATAACTCAAAAAGTTCTAGGGATTTCCCTGTAATCCCTAGAAGGTCTTCATCCTGAATAGAGCGTGACAGACAGACAGATGAACACACGGACATTAGCGAATTATATTAATTACAATTCTGCAAAGAATATCGCAAGTTTTTTTTATATATTTTTTTTTTTTTTTGGTAGAGAAAAATCTGATGTGACTGGTCACACAGCACACAACTTTCTCTTTCCTTTGGCAATTGAAATTTGTGTTCTGTGCTTGTCAGACGAGATTTTTTGTGTTAACATATACTTAATTTCCGGCAATATATTATAATTCAACATATAAAATTTAAATACATACTGGTACATTATATTTTGTTATCATGGCTTCTACTTTTCCTATGAAGTAGGCCTATAAAGAGCATCTAAAAAATAATTGATTTTTAAACAAAATCGTTAAAACCAATTGCGAGAAAAATAAAAAAATAAAAAACTACCTCAGTAAAGCACTAGAACTATTTGGTCGATTGGAATGAAATTCCTGCCCATGCTTGGGACATGAATACTAAGCTAAAGTATAAAATTTGAGTATCGAGAGTTCTTTCGTTATTGAGTTATTTAATTTAATCCACACTTTTTGATATTTCAGTTGAAATTCATTCAAATGATTGTGAAAATGACGTCAAATTCGAGCTAAAGGGAATCGCCTCCTTTTAATGGCAATTTCAAGAAAAGCAATAAAACGGACATTTAAAAGCAATAAAATCTCTTTCAGAGAAATTTACATAAACATTATGTTTTGATATTTTAACTGGAATCGATCTTCTTGAAATTTAAGATTTTTTCACAATAAATTAAATTGATCTCAAGTGAAATATCAAAAAATGTGGGTTAATGGGAATTACTCAAAAACGAAAAAACTCCCGGTACTCAAATTTTATACTTAAGCCAAGTAACTATGTCGCAAGTATTTCAAGAAATTTCAATCACATCGGCCAAGGGTACTAGTACTTTACTGATGTATTTATTCAGTTTTTTTCGATTTCTCAAAATTCGCTCCAACGATTTTGTTTAAAATTCATAAAGAAGTCATGTTAACAATATCTAAATGGATACTAGCCGCTCAGCCCGAGTCTCATCTCCGAGGGAAAAAAATAATAAAAATTTTATTATATAACAATTTTTATTATTTTTCATTAGAAAGATTTAATTATTTTCATTAATTGGCTTTAATTACTCAATGCTTTCCAATGTACATATTCTGGAGTTTGCGCTTCCCCTTTTGAGAATTGTGGGACCCGAGTACTTTTTCCTGGAATCTCCATGACGTCTTCTATAAGACAGCAAAATTTCAAACAGAGCGTGACAGACAAACACTCCGCTATTAAAAGATCGATTTTCCTCTGATTGATGCTAATAAATTTTACTTTTTTGGGTTTTACGAGGGTAGGAGAAAAGCAAAGCACAGTTTTTATATAACACGAACAAAAGCAAATAGCAATACGCCTCAGATAGAACTAAAATTTTGGTCTTGGTTACTCTCTAACGAAACTTTCTCTTTTTTTTCATTTTTTTTTAAGAAGATTCAATAAATCCATTTGGGGAAAAGTAACGACGTAAGAGTCCAAGGAAGGCAAACAATTGCTTAGTGCATTCATCGATCACACTCAAAGGAAAGAGGGGTGGGGGAGGATAATATATATTTCTAAAGGACTGGAGGCTACCTTATGTTTCCTTTCACGGGTGTGGTAAACGAAGGACATGTCCTCCTCACAATTTCCTCTATTCTTGTTTCATCTTAAGAAAATAATAATTGAAATTCATCTCCCTCCATTACTTTCTCTTGCCTATGTATATATGTAATATATATATAGAGAGAAAGTATTGGTTTCATGTCAAAAATTCGATGTCGAGATTTTGATGGATCTTCACGTTTTGAGGTCCCCTGAATCCAAAAAAGTGGTTTTCGCGACATGGTCTGCCTGGGTTCAATTTAAAGCATGAAGGAATTGAGCTAGGAGGTTGAAATTTTATATTTAAGTTAGGCCCCCCAGAGGCGTGAAAAAGCCCAAGGGGCTTGGAGTAGTTGGTAGCGTGCCTACCTTCTATACCGAACGTCTCGGGTTCGGACCCCAGGCAGTCCGATAATTTTATTTAAGGCATTTGGATACCAAATGACTTAAATAAAAATGCCTGGACCCCACAATTGATATATTAAACATACTGATTATCGTAAAAAGTCTTAAATGGCCTCAGTTGCCGAAAAGACAACTGTGTGAATGTGAGTGTGAATGAGAAAAAAGTGTGAATGTTTAAAAAAAAAAAAAAAAGGCGTGAAAATAAGCTTTTAATCAAAATAGCCCAAAGAGTATTAGTACTTAACTAATTTACATTTTCAGATTTTTATTTTCTCAAAATTCGCTCCAAGGATTTTGATTAAAATTCAAAAATCATTTATTTTTTAGATGCTCTTTAAAATGTATATTCTCATTTTGCCATTGAAATCTTCTGAAGACCCCTTTACTCTTGTACTTCATAGAGAAGATAGGAGAAATGTTTGCCTTGGTAACAAAATATAAATATTTCCCCATACTTATAAATTTTACATCTTGAATTCTCATATATCTGCGGAAAATCTGGTGTGACAAAATTGACATTCTAGCCTCAAAATGCCCTTGGAAGGGCCAGAGATGCTTCCTCTGGGCGCTTAATTGTACTTAATTTGCCCCGTTTTCGGCCCCAGAAGAGGCATCTCTGGCTCTTAAATTGTCCGATTAAAATAATGTATATCTTCATTGTCAATGTGGGTGGGCCACTTTTGCATTTCGCTCCGAAAAAGGAGTGGCAAAATCACTCACCCTAGTGGATAACCTTCCTAAGGTGGGCTGCGCAGAAAGTCTATAAATAAAGTAAATAATGCACATCTTCGAAGTAATATTGTTGCTGGCAGCGCCTCCCCTTGTGCCCACCTCAGCACTCCTGCGGCGAACCCTCGTCTTTTTCTTAATCAAGTGCCGCAATTTTTCAGTCAGCTCGTTTCAGGCAATTTATAATAGGGATGGGATATCTATCTTCTGGCTTATTAAAAAATGCACCCGTTGTCCGTCTGTCTTGATCCAATTTGATTCATATCCCCGATCTCTCTAAGGAAAAAAAATAAAAAAATTAATTATATAAGAATTTTTATTGTTTTTCATTTGAGGGATTTAATTATTTAATTATTTTAATTAATTGGCTTTAATTTTTGAAGGCAAGACAAAACTCAATGCTTTTCAATGCGCAAATTCATTTTCTTTAATTTTTTGCGCTTCCCGTTTTGCCCGAGTATTTTTCCTTGACTCTTCACAACATCCTCTCTCTATAAAGAGTTCAAAATTCAAACGGGAAGTTGGTCAAACAAAGCGTGACGGACGGACGGACGGACAAACGGATACTCCAATATTATATTTGGACCCTGTTATGCATTAGTGTGTCAAGCGCCAAAAAATAAAAAATTGAGTTAAGCACGGAATATTTTTTCAAATGCTATAATTAATATTATTTTTTATGAAATATGTCCTAAAAAAATTTATATTGAATGTTACTTGCACAATTGACAAAAAAAAATTATATATAATCCAATGAAAACAAAAAACTTTAATGTTAATTTTTTCAAAACTCGGTAGATGGCGCTTGACACACTAATGCGTAACAGGGTCCATTTAGGAAAGAAGATAAAAAAAAAATAGATATGGAAGATTTTAATTAACACCGGAGAATTATTTTTTACTTTCTCTTACCTATGTATATATGTAATATATATATAGAGAGAAAGTATTGGATTCATGTCAAAAATTCGATGTCGAGATTTTGATGGATCTTCACGTTTTGAGGTCCCCTGAATCCAAAAAAGTGGTTTTCGCGACATGGTCTGTCTGTGGGTGGGTGGGTGGGTGGGTGGGTGTGTGTTCAATTTTAAGGATGAAGGAATTGAGCTACGAGGTTGAAATTTTATATTTAAGTTAAACACCTCCCGGGACCGGAAAAAATAAGCTTTTAATCAAAATCGGCCAAAGAGTACTAGTACTTTACTGATGTACTTTTTCAGTTTTTTTCGATTTTCTCAAAATTTGCTCCAACGATTTTTTTTAAAATTCAAAAATCAATTATTTTTTAGATGTTCTTTAAAAATGTATATTCTCATTTTGCGATTGAAATCTTCTGAAGACCACTTTACTCTTGTATTTCATAGGGAAGATAAGAGAAATGGTTGCCATGGTAACAAAATATAAATATTTTGCCATACTTATAAATTTTACATCTTGAAAATCGAATGTACCATACTGTCGGAAACTAAATACATGTCGACACAAAAAATCTGGTGTGACAAGCACAGTACACAACTTTCGATTACCGAAGGTAAGAGAAAGTTTTGTGCTGTGCGCCAGTCACACCAGATTTTTAAATTTTATTTTCATATTTCAATTAAATTCCATAAATGACTATCAAAGCCAGAGGGAAAATAAATTAAATCGCATAAAATATTTAATTTCTTCATTTAAAATTGCAAGCTAATCAGATTGATACAAAAATCTTATATTACATGACAAGTTTATATTGTACGCTCGTAATCTAATAAAACAACAAACATAAAATGGAAAGCGCTTTGATGGATAGAGTGTTTGTTGTTTGTCGCCTTCTATTTTGTGTCCGCCAGTGCTTGGCTTTTCTCTTAAGAAGAGATTCAATTTCTTGTTTGTATGCGATGACAGCGAGTTTGTTTGAAACAAACAACAACAACAACAACAACGCGACAGCCGATTGATGGCCGAGATCAAATTCTTTTTTTTTTCTTTTCTTTGAAAGCTGAATTATTATCATAAGAGAAGAATGTTTTGATTTAGAGACAAAATTTTCTTGCTCTTCTTAAACAGTCTTTACACTTTAAGCCTAATTCATAAAAGAACATTTAAAAAGCCTTTTAACTAATCAACTGTTAAACTGTTAATATGTGTTTTAGTAAACTTTCTATTCATAAACACATTTAAACTGTAGATTAACTAACATCAATTTTAAGAAAATAAAGTTTGGCAAAATGGCAAAAATCTCCGCCATTTTGCAAAATTCGTTGCATTAAGTTGACATCTGGCGGACATTACGAAATATATTTATATGTCAAACTAATTTGTTTTGATCGTTCTTAATAAGATCCTTATAGAATAATTGGACAAATCAAAATTATTGTAATTTAAATGAATATGGAAAGATAAGAAAAATTTATTATTATGAAAAATAAGAAAAAGAAGCCAAAATGTGACTGAGGAAGAAAAGATAAATATTTTTGACATCGAAGATTTTGAGGTTAGGTTGAACTTAAAATGTTTATTAGTGAGCTTAAACAGGGGGTCTGGGCATTTTAGTTAAAATAGGAATTTAATCTAGGTTTTAGGCCTAAATGCGTTTATGAATTAAGATTTTTAAATAGTCTTAAAACATTGTTTATGGTTTTAAGAATTAGGCGGTTTGTGTTTAGCTACGACCAGTTTAAAATTAATTTAGCTATGAGCTTGGAATTTTATATTAAAGTTTGGTACCCCACTAAGGCGTGAAAAAGAGCTTTTGAACAAAATCGGCCAAAGAGTACTAGTACTTTACTGATGTAGTTTTACAGTATTTTTCGATTTTCTCAAAGTTCGCTCCAACGATTTTGATTAAAATTCAAAAATCAATTATTTTTTAGATGCTCTTTCAAATGTATATTCTCGTTTTGCCCTCAAAATTGTTTGAAGCACACTTTACTCTTGTACTTCATAGAAAAGATAGGAGAAATGGTTGCCATGGTAACAAAATATAAATATTTTTCCATGTTTATCAATTTTACACCTTGAATTCTAATATATCGGCGGAAACTAAATATATGTCTACGCGAAAAATCTGGTGTGACAACTTACCATCGGTAATTAAAAGTTGTGTGCTGTGCGACCAGTCACACCTGATTTGTTCTCATTGCTATCAGCAGTCGAATATATAACAAAAAAAAAAAGAAGCCAAGAAAGAGTGAGAAGGAATTAAGGGATTAGATGGAATAGAAAGAAGAGCTAAGAGCTTGGAAGGTTAATGGCAGGTGGGGGAGAGGGGGGGGTGGTAGGAACTGAGATTGGAAACCAATTGCAAAGGAACGACTGATTAAAAAGCTTCTGTCCTAATAAAAAAAACCCTTCTTTTAAATTAAGTCTTTAGTAAGTAAGTAATTTGAAAAAAAAAGACTGTGTGAATGGGAAAAAAGTGTGAGTGTTAAAAAAAAATGAAAATGTTGACAAAAAATTTAAAAAATCTGGTGTGACTGACTGGTCGGACAGCACATAACTTTCTCTTACCTTCGGTAATCGAAAGTTATGTTCTGTGCTTGTAACACCAGATTTTTTGTGTCGACATATATTTAGTTTCCGCCGATATATTAGAATTCAAGATGTAAAATTTATAAGTATGGGAAAATATTTATATTTTGTTATCATGGGTACCATTTCTCCATATTTTCTCTATAGAGTACAAGAGTAAAGTGGTCTTAAGAAGATTTCAATGGCAAAATGAGAATATACATTTTAAAGAGCATCTAAAAAATAATTGATTTTTGAATTTTAATCAAAATGGTTGAAGCGAATTTTGAGAAAAGCGAAAAAACTGAAAAAGTACATCAGTAAAGTACTAGTACTTTTTGGCTGATTTTGATTAAAAGCTTATTTTCACGCCACAGTGGGGTGCTTAACTTAAATATAAAATTTCAACTTCTTAGCTCTTTTCTTTATTGAGTTATTTTTTTCACAAACACACAGACAAACCATGTCGCGAAAACCACTTTTTTGGATTCAGGAGACCTCAAAACGTGTATATCCGTCAAAATCTTGGCATCGAATTTTTGACATGAATCCAATACTTTCTCTCTCTATATATTAACATATACAGGTAAGAGAAAGTAAAAGTAGGCGATTACCGAGGAGATAAAGTAGTTAATCTTATAATCCTGAGTTTGATAACAACTCGAGTTCAAATCCACCTCAGAGCAATGAATTATTCAACTCTATTAGAGATGCCTCCTCCTGAGAAAGGAAACGGGAACCCACCTCACTATTATTCCCATGAAAGTTATTACTCAGAATCACCACAACGTGTCAGTTCTGACACTAATGACTGAAGAGAGAGAGAAAGACGTAAAAAGTACGTATAAGTTGCCGAAAACAACTTAAAAAAGAGGGAATTTTTTTGTCTACACTCCTCTCCTTTTAAATTTAATTATTAATGAAAGAAAAACCAAAAAGAAGATGAGAGTGGTGGAGGGAGAAGGGGGGAAGGAAGCGAGGAGCTAATCACTCTGACGACCGACCAATCTGATTAAGGTTTTTTAAAAAATTTATTAGAAAAACCTTAAATTATTTATTTATTCACGTATTGGAATGTGAGAGTAAATTAACAAAAAAAAAGTCAATTATTTGATAAATTACATCACGTCTATTTACCAGATTACAAATTTAAAAAACAAATCTCATTTGGTGATGACAAAAGAGAAGAATTAAGTTTTGTTTTTATTGTAATTACTAATATTAAAATATTCTATAATCTCATTAATTGTAGATTTTACTTTCACTTACCCTATATGGACCCTGTTACGCATTAGTGTGTCAAGCGCCAGCTACCGAGTTTTGAGAAAATTAGCATTAAAGTTTTTTGTTTTCATTGGATTATATATAATTTTTTTTGTCAATTGTGCAAGTAACATTAAATATAAATTTTTTTAGGACATATTTCATAAAAAATAATATTAATTATAGCATTTGAAACAATATTCCGTGCTTAACTCAATTTTTAATTTTTTGGCGCTTGACAGACTAATGCATAACAGGGTCCATATCGTCGCCTGAAGCACGTAGTGGCGTAGCTCACTTTTTATCATTTTTCAGGAGAGCTGTTTATAGTTCGTGTTGTTATATTAAATGTATAGATACGCAAATCCAAATAACCTAAATAATACGAATAAACATGGAAATACAGATTCGTCATTTTGTGATAATGTAAAGGAGGCCAGGACTCGGCCATACCCGTTGGATCTCAATTTTTAATTTTTTGAGATACGTCACTACGTGTTGAAAGCGACGATATATGAAATATATATTGCGATCATGTCAAAAATTCGATGTCGAGATTTTGAAGGATATACATGTTTTGAGGTCCCATGAGTCCAAAAAAAGTGGGTCCGCAAATTGGTCTGTGTGGATATTTTTAACCATGAAGGAAATGAGCTAGGAGGTTGGCACCCCCCGAACTGGTTTAAATAAGCTTTTAAACAAAATCAGCCAAAAAGTACTAGTACTTTACTGATGTACTTTTTTAGTTTTTTTTTTTTTCGATTTTCTCAAAATTCGCTCAAACGATTTTTTTTTTTAATTCAAAAATGCTCTTTAAAATGTATATTCTCATTTTGTCATTTAAATCTTCTGAAGACCACTTTACTCTTGTACTCCATAGGAAAGATAAGAGAAATGGTTGCCATGGTAACAAAATATAAATATTCACCCTAAGGAGGAAGGCAGCCAGCAGAAATAAGAACTTTTATATTATTTCATCGACGTTTCGTGAGCGCGTCGCTCCCATCTTCAGGACCTATCGCCATCAAATATTTATTAATAGAGTATTAGAAAAATTATAATTATATTATATACAAATTTTATAATATAATTGTAATTTTTCTAATACTCTATTAATAAATATTTGATGACCATAGGTGCTGAAGATAGGAGCGACGCGCTCCCGAAACGTCGATGAAATAATATAAAAGTTTTTATTTCTGCTGGCTGCCTTCCTCAATGAGCTACGTAGTCACTCAACACCACAGTCATTTCTATTCTTCATTGAACAGGTAAATATTTTCCCATGTTTATAAATTTTACATCTTGAATTCTAATACATATATATGGACACAAAAAAAATCTGGTGTGTCAACTCTTACCTTCAGTAATCGAAAGTTGTGTTCTGTGCGACCAGTCACACCAGATATTATTTTTTTACTTTTTCGTCTTTTCGGCATCTTAGGCCATTTAGAATTTAGACAATACTCATTATAATCGAGATTATTTTTTTGACCCTCCAATTTAATAATGCATTGTTCGAACTAAACAAAGAAAAATATGCAACAACAACAACAAAAAGAGGGATGAAATGATAAATAAACAAATTCCAATAAAATCCTTTCTCTTTTGGTATTTAATAAATAAACAAGCACATAATTATTAAGATGATAAATAAACGATAAAATTGGAATCCGAAATCACCGTTCAAACGGAATTTTATGAGTTTTTTTTCAAGGGTTAAAGGATGGTGGTTAATAATAAAGAAAGAGCGTAAAAGAAAAGAAAAAAAAATAGAAAAGCTTTTAAAGAGAGAAAGAAGAAGAGAGGTCGTATTTCCGATGACGATGATAGGGGAATTGACAATAAGCAGAAAGGAAAGTTTAAAAATCTGGTGTGACTGGCGCACAGCACACAACTTTCTCTTACCTTCGGTAATCGAAAGTTGTGTACTGTGCTTGTCACACCAAATTTTTTGTGTTGAGATATATTTAGTTCCCGACAGTACGGTACATTGAATTCAGATGTAAAATTTATAAGTATGGGAAAATATTTATATTTTGTTACCATTTCTCCTTTCCTTCCTATAAAGTACAAGAGTAAAGTGGTCTTCAGAAGATTTAAATGGTAAAATGAGAATATACATTTAAAGAGAATCTAAAAAATAATTGATTTTTGAATTTAAAAAAAAATCGTTGGAGCAAATTTTGAGAAAATCAAAAAAAACTGAAAAACTACATCAGTAAAGTACTAGTATTCTTTGGCCGATTTTGATTAAAAGCTTATTTTCACGCCTCATGGTGGTGTCTAACTTATATATAAAATTTCAGCCTCATAGCTCAATTCCTTCATGCTTAAAATTGAACACACACCCACCCACACACACACACACACACACACACAGACAGACCATGTCGCGAAAACCACTTTTTTTGGATTCAGGGGTCCTCAAAACGTGAAGATCCATCAAAATCTCGACATCGAATTTTTGACATGAAATTCAATACTTTCTCTCTATATATATAGAGATATATAGAGGTAAGAGAAAGTAAAAATGTATATTATTTACAAAAAAAAATTTATTTTTTAATAAAAATCAAGTTATTTGTTTTAAGCTATATGAAAGAGTACAAATACACTCATTTGCACTTGCTTTTAGCCCTATACTGTTTATAATATATTGAGTTGGGGAAAATCCCGGGGCAAAGACCTCAATGACAAAGACCACATTATAATTCTTTCTCATCAGGTGACATTCGAGCCCATTCAGTTACATAATAAACAACTTGTTGGGAATCTAGGACAGTCAGCCGAAATTATGTTGCCAAGTCGCTCGTTTAAATCTCAATCTATCGGCTTAATTAAATTAGCTTTAAGGGAGGCTCTGAATGCTGGAACATCGACAATTCTCTCGACTTGAAATAAATGCTAAATTTTACCATCTATATAGAAATTCAAGCAGGGATGGATTAAAGACGAGGGGGGGAGGCCGCCCCGAGAAAGAATTTAAATTATAAATTGTATGTACTATAATATCAATTTTAAGTCTCAAACCGCCCTCGGTCTTGGTGTAGTGGCTAGC
>JAKCPI010002758.1:0-68528 GCA_023213315.1 Euborellia annulipes
TGTAACATATCTTTTGGCGAACATCCTGCATCTTGGACGACGTTTTATTCTACCTGTGTGTGCAACCTCTAATTCTCTTCTGGCTTTCGCTCAACCACGTCAACCCCGGGCCCTGGAGACGTGAATTTGCCTCTCAAGATTACCGGATCCAAAGCACCCCCCCTTAAAACTTTTGGGCATATAAGTAAGCAAATTTTTTTTTGAATTTGTAAACCAATTCAATTTGATTAAAAAAGAAATTCAAATTATAATAAAATTGTAAACAAAAAAAACTTCAGGACTGCTAAACAAAGTCTTGAATAAATGAAATCTTTTTGTTAATTTTTTTAATTTTTCCTTTTTATTTTTACCCTTTAATGAAACATTACAAAATTAAGTAAAGTAACTTTGGGTGAAAGTCCAAAAAAAATGAAAATACATTAAAAAAGAAACGAATATAGAAGCTTGCAGCAAAATTTTTTAATTTTTAAATTAAAATTTATGACGAAAAATATTTGGTCCGTCCAATAAAAAAATTTTTCATCCGTTATTTTTTATTTTCTACCATCCAGCTATCCAGCTACCAACTCAACTTCGAGAGTACACACAAAGAATACAACTCATTACGATAACTCATCAAGATAATTTCCATAAACTGATTAAATTACTCAGGTAAATATTTTCTTATCCATTCATAGATTAATTATATTTAGCCAAATTAACATTACGATATATATGTTCATCTAAATATAATTTTAGCTTTATTTAAATAAATTTCAATTAATTGAATATATTAGTCACAAGCTTAGAAATTCGTTTTTTAAATATCCTTTTTTTTCCCTTTTGTTTCAGATTTTTTTGGAAAAATTAGATGATTTGACTGCATCCTTGGAAAATTATCAGTAGCTAAGTATTAAATAAAACTACATTAATTTCTGATTCATCTATTATAATTAAAAATGGTTTTCGCTCTAGACAAATTTTTTTTTATCTTTTATTTTCTTCGTTTTTTTGAAATTTTATATAAAACTATATCGGATTCGGAAAATTTTTTTCCCTTTGAGGGAAATAGCTCTTCGTTATATCCTAGAAAATGTAATATTTGTTTTAAAATTTATAAAACTAAACAATCATTTTTTAATCACAAGAAAATTTGTCATAAATCCCCAATCGAAATTAGTAAAAAATCCCCTGGCAAAATTACATATCCGCGTCAATGTGATAAATGTTCCAAAGCATATAGAAATAGGCGTTCATTTGAAAATCACAAATGCGATTTAGATTTAACTAAATTTACTAAATGCATTTTTCCAACGTGTTGCCAAAATTTTTATCATAAAAAGACTATGATAATCCACCTAAAAAATGTACATGGCTTTGAGATTGAGTTAAAATATGAAACTTTTGCTTCTTATGCCGAATTTTATTCCTGGTTTGAAAAAGAATCTTCCTCAAAATTTGTATATTTTAGAAAATTAAGAGGCTGTACAGAAACAGATACTTATTATGTTTGTAATTTCGATAATAAACATTTAGATAAAAAACGGAAATTAACTGGCTGTATTCGGCACCACCAAAAAGAACATTTAATTAATTTAGATTGCCCTTGTCGAATGAGAGTATATACGCATGAAAGCAAAATTTTTGTAACTTATTATAATATCCATAACCATAAATTAGAATTCGCGAATACAAAATTTCAGCAGTTACAGCATTCGACAATCGATTTTATTAAAGGAAATTTATCTTTAGGCGTCAACCCAAAAATGATCCAGCACCATTTAAAAGATATTGCTGGTGAAAGATTAACAAGAGATGATCACTTTCCAAACCGTGAACATTTCATTTCATTAGGCCATATTAATTATTTTAAAAGAATAATTAAAAATAGAGAACGCGCACATTCGGACGATGCCACTTCGATTCAAATTTTGGTTAATGAATTAATTAAAGAAACTTTTAATCCCGTTTTGATTTATAAACCTCAAGGCCAAGATACCAAAATTGGTCCAAATGGTCTTGACAAACATAAAAATAGTCAAAATTTATTTGCTCTCGGACTACAAAGTAAGGAACAATCAAAAATGATGGAAGAAGGTTGTAATCGCATCCTTTGTATCGATTCAACCTTCAATACCAATCATTATGGTTTTTATCTAATAACATTTGTAGTTCCGACAGAATATGGTAATGGGTATCCTGTTGCCCATTTTATTACAAATTATTTGGATAGGGAAACAATGTCAAATTTATTTATGTCATTAAAGCAAAATTTCTCAAATTTATTTATTAATGCGTTAATGACTGATGATGATAATACAACTTGGCAATCCATCACTGATGTTTTCGGCAATGTGAGACATTTATTATGCAAATGGCATTTAATTCGCTCATGGAAAAATCAAATTCATAAATATGTTCCTGTCGATTTAAAATCTATTGTTTATCAACTTTTGATTACTTTATTAGAAGAAAGAAATAGCTATAATTTCGACAAATTTTTAACTTTCATTACCGATTATTTACAAGAAAATTGTTTAGAATTTTACCAGTATTTCGAAAAACATTATTTACACCGGTGTAACGTTTGGGCCATGGCTTTTAGAAATTTTCCTCATGCGCATACAGATACGAATATGTTTTGTGAATCGTTTCACAACATTTTAAAAACGCGATATATGGAAAGGAAATTCAATAAAAGAATAGATGATTTAGTCAAAATTTTATTAGAAATAGAAAAAGATTATTATCTTAATTTTAGATATAAAAAATTATTAAAAATTGAACCCCATAACAATTCCCCCGATTACTATTCAAGACATGAACGTGGGTTAAAAATTCCGGATTCTTGTTTAGAGAAATTGTTGCCTTTTTGTTGGAACGTCCAATCACAAAAAGATCCAAATTTATTTTATCAAATTGAAATTAGGCATAGTCTTTGCCCCTTGCAGGCTATATGTTTTGAAAAATGTAATCGATATCCATGTATGCCACTGTGTATGCATCTGTATACATGTACATGCGCGGATCAAAATCCCCTTTGCAAACATATCCACAAATTGCATTCTTTTTTAAATAGAGGGAAGGGTAAATCGACTGAACCTATTGATGTTGATGTCCATGACGAATTACAGTTAATTACTTGTCCTAAAAATTATCCCATTTTTGAAAAAAAACAATCATCTGATGAAGTTTTGAGAAAATGTGAACAAATTTGGGAACAAATTAAAATTAATTTGAAAAATAGTGAAATTTCTTACATATTAACTTCCAGGATATATGATACCTTCAAAGATATTTTGGCAGAATCTGAAGGTATTGTTGAGGGCAAAAACGTTTGAAAATTAAAATCAATGGAGGGTAAAATTATTCCTCCCAACACAAAATTGGATAAACAGGTCTCCTTCTTTTCGACTACTTCTAAATATAAATCAACCAAAACTAACATCTTTAAAAATCCTTCCGATTTACAAAGAAAGGAGATCTCTAACACTCTTTTAGAAACAATAAATAATGGCAATTTTAAATCATTTACTCCCGGTTTAGGGTTTTCGGAATGGGGCAGAAAAATTATTTTCATTAACGGCCATGAAATAACTCTTTTGGATTTAAAAACATTGGACAACACTTTATCAGATGATGAAATCAAAATTATAAAGTCAAAATTAAACTCTTTTAGAAAAGGATGGTTGATAGATGTTGTAATAGAATCATATTTTTCTATTATTTTAAGACCTTTTAACAATAGATATATGTTCTTGCCGTCATATATATCGCAATTTTTTCGATTTGAAGAACCAGGAGATAATTTACAGAATATTTTAAATTTTGGCCATAATATAGAAAAAATTTTTATACCGTGCAATTCCTCTGGCAATCATTGGAATTTGATCTGCATTAATATAAATGACAAAATTTTTGAAATATATGATTCCCTAAATAATTCTTTAACAAATTCAGACCTTAGTATGTTAGATTATTTTAAGGACGAAATAAATATGAAATTAAATTTTATCTACAAATGGAATACAAAATTTATATCGTGTCCCAAGCAAAAGGATTTCGAAAGTTGTGGCATTTTCGTTTGTTTTTTCCTTAAACAAATATTAAATAATAATAGTATTTTTGAAAATTTTTGTCCCGACCTTTTTCGAAGAGAGGTATATAATTTATTAGTAAAAAACTGTTTAGATAATCAACAATATGTTTATTCGGACGATATTGCAAACCGTTGCGAAAATTGCCGTCAGATCCATACGGATTAAAATTTATTTTATTCCTTTACAAAATTCATTTTGAGATTTATTATCATATTTTTATTATATTTCACAATTTAATCTAGTGAATACACATAAATAGTATTTGAGAATATACATTTAATCCTTTTTCACATTTTAATATCCATAGATGAATCAAGAACTTAAAATGTATTTTTGTTTATTTTAAAAGTAGATATAAATTAAACCTATTGAAATAACTAGTTTAATCCAGAAAGGGATGAGGATGTGTAGGAAATAGTTTATTTAGCATAACTTAATATACTGCACCACGTTATTTTCTCTTTTTTAGTAGCATGGGAATATCACCACGGACATGATGATCGAATAAAAAATTAACAATAAAAGTACAGTATATTTCCAAAAACATCAGAAAAAGCAAAATTATAAAAAAATAGCATTATTTATTAATTTTGAGCGATGTATCGGCTGTTTATTCCAGAATTCTTCACGACAGATGTTGCGTTTGCGTGAGTTTTAAAGCAGCTCCTGAGATGAAGCGGATACGAACATTACTCAATCACCAAGGCTCTATTGAACCAGAGGTCAACCACCATGCATTCAACCAAACCACTACTCCTTCAAATTAAAGGAAGTATACAAGTAGAAGATTTTTTATTTGAAGGAACCTGGATGTCATAGCGATTCTTGATGAAGGTGAGTGTTCATACATACTCAACACATTATCACCAAATTGAAAATTTATTTTATATTTATTTATTTATATTTTCAGAGTGTTGGCGGTAGAATGAGGTCACACCATCCTTGTTAAGGTTTTGGCCAGGTTTTCCTTAACAGCTTAAGGCGAATGTCGGGATGGCTAATGCGTTCTTTACTCCTGGTCCCGTGAATTTTTTTTATCTTTTGTTAATAAATTTTTTTGTTGTAAGTTTGGCCCCAGCCACTGAAGATTATGGCTTCGTAAAGGGTCGTAAATATATTATTTATTTTTTTATTTAATTTTTTTTTTTTTATCTAAAATGAATATTCCTTATCCTTGAATCCTCTTCTCCCTTTAGAATGGTCGAATATCTGACCCAAACGCCGACTTACCTAAGTGACATTAATAAATGGAATAAATAAATGCATTCACAATTTGAATTAAGATTTAATCAGCTCTCTACTACACATTAATATATATGTGTATTTAGTAAAAGTTTTGTCACATAAATTTTTTTCCCCTTCATAAGCTACTCTATCTCTTTTTTTTAGATTTATAATTTTATCAAATCTATCCTAGCTAAAAAAATATTTTGTAAAACATACGAAAAATAAAAATAATAAACTAGTGAAAACATCCCCTGAAATGATGGTAATAGTGGGTCTAGTAGAATTGGATTATCTAGGAAGGGGGGCATTCTTGAACCTGGGGAGGGGGAAATCAATGTAGTTACTCTACAG
The DNA here is from genome assembly GCA_023213315.1 of Euborellia annulipes. NCBI lineage: Eukaryota > Metazoa > Arthropoda > Insecta > Dermaptera > Anisolabididae > Euborellia > Euborellia annulipes. The sequence continues at coordinate 5,658 of JAKCPI010002758.1, forward strand.
GTGAAGTCTGTAATACTGTGTTAGAGATCTCCTTCCTTTGTAAATCGGAAGGATTTTTAAAGATGTTATTTTTGGTTGGTTTATATTTGGAAACGCATAGTGGATTCACGGCTTTACTTCATAGAAAAGATAGGAGAAATGGTTGCCATGGTAACAAAATAAATATTCTCCCATGTTTACACTGGCGTAACATACGCCCCGCAGACCCCGCGATTCGGGGGGACCCCGGACATTTGGGGGCCCACGGGCCGGGCCGGCCTAAAAAACTGTATCTCCCCAGGGCTCCGATAAAAACGGAAAAATTTAATGAAATTTTTTTTATTTTATTATAAGGACATCGGCCAAAAATAAATACTTTTGCTTATTATCCGTTTATTTGTAAATATTTCGATTCCATTAATCATCTACAAAAGTGGCGTGCCAAGTAATATGAATGATAATAGGTGCAGGCTAGGCTTTTGGCAATGAGAAAATAACTTTTTAGAGTGTTTTCTCCGAATATTTCGAAGGCATTTAATAGCACTTCTTCATCAGCGACTCACTCTAATGCCACATACAAGTTGAAATTTTGGAGCGAAACGTCTGAGAGGGAGATCTATCTATACATGATAACCAGCCCTCGCAAGCAATAAGGCGTCATTGACTGATGTATAGATCTGCCTCTCAGACGTTTCGCTCCAAAATTTCAACTTGTATGTGGCATTAGAGTGAGCCGCTGATGAAGAAGTGCTATTAAATAAATAAATGCCTTCGAAATATTCGGAGAAAACACTCTAAAAAGTTATTTTCTCATTGACTAAAAGCCTAGCCTGCACCCAGGGCCGTGCTTAGGGGGGGAGGGGGGGGGGCGACCGGGGCCTTTGCCCAGGGCGCAAATTTTGAAGGGGCGCAAAAATTTAGCGTCTCCAAAAAAAAGGTAAAATATTTTTACGGGCGGAAAAAAATTTTGGTTCCGGAGGCGCCTAACGGGGCCCTCAGGATTCAGCGATATACGGTATTTTAAAAATATTTTTTGTATGGTCCAACAATGGGGCCCGAAATAAAGGTTGCGGGGGGGAAAAACGTTACGCCACTGCATGTTTATAATTTTATTACATCTTGAATTTAAATATACCGGCGGAAACTATTGTAAATATATATATATATATATTAGGCTGCCATTTATTAACCAAACTTAAAATTCTAAACGGTTCACCCCTCAGATCATTCAATTCAAAAATATATATTTAAGTTAGGCACCGGTCGTGACACGAAGCTTTTGAACAAAACCATTCAAAAAGTACTAGTACTTTACTGATGTACTTTTTCAGTTTTGTCGATTTTCTGAAAATTAGTTTCAACGATTTTTATTAAAATTCATAAATCAGATGCTTTTTTAAAAAGAATATCAGTAAAATTTTTCGTGGAAATCGTTTGGAGTGGACTTTATGCTAATCCTCTTCATTAGCATTTCGGCACGGTCTAAACGCTTTATTTCAGGATTTTTACGAGTGCAATCTTATTTAAAGTGAACCGTTCAGAATTTTAAGTTTGGTAAATAAATGTCCTTATATATATAAATATATATACGAAGATAAGTTTTCCCGGGCTGAGTTGCGAGTGATGTTGAGATTTACTCGACGTTTGGAGCCATTTTCAAGAGTATGGTCGCAGTCTTGCTGGTCCCCATGTCAATTTGGTGGATGCCTCAGAGGCTTGAATTGGTGGTCTGAGAGCAGGATGAAGAATGGGTGTGAGTAATTGTGTTTGTGTTCTGTTTAGGATGACTAGGGGGCCTCAATCTGCCAACTCCGGGAGTTGAGTTGAACTCCCCAAGTCGAGGTGTTATTGGTTTGATCAGTGCGTATGTTAGGGGCTTTGATTTGTTCCTGAGATTTAGATTTTGATTTAGAGTAGGCAGATTGAGGCCCCGAAGTCAACCTAAACTAAATACAGACACGATCATACCCACTAACCAAACCAATAACATCTCGACTTTTGGAGTTGGCAGGTTGAGGCCCCCTAGTCATCCTAAACAGAACACAAACACAATTACTCACACCCATTCTTCATCCAGCTCTCAGACCACCAATTCAAGCCTCTGAGGCATCCACCAAATTGACATGGGGACCAGCAAGACTGCGACCCCGTACTCTTGAAAATGGCTCCAAAAGGAGAGCCGAAACGTCGAGTCAATCTCAACATCACACGCGACTTAACCCGAGAAAACTTATCTTCGCATACATCCGGTCACGGAAACCTTCCAGAACATTTATAGAGGTATATATATTTTGCGTGAAGCAAAATCGTCTCAACCCCTAAGGTCGCATTCAGTGTTATATTTTTTAAACGGTTTGGCCGATATTTATAAAATATATATATTTTTAAAGCGTATTATATTATAATATATAAAATCAAAAATAAAATACTTTGAATGCGCGTTAAGGGGTTGAGTTGATTTAGCTGAACAAAAGTGTATATATATATATATATATATCCAGTCGCGGAAACCTTCCAGAACATATATATATATATTAATATAACTTTCATAAGATATATGTATTGCTCCATTTCTGCAGTTAATATGATTACGTAGGTGAAGAATAAAACGGCAGATGTTGATATTATTTTTTATTAGTTAAATCTCTAGGCTATCGATTTCGTCGTTATTGACATCAAACGAAATCGATAGCCTAGAGATTTAACTAATAAAAAATAATATCAACATCTGCCGTTTTATTCTTCACCTACGTAATAACTTTCATAAATTGGAATAGCCATGAAATTAGACTCAATAAATTTAAAAACAATTAGAATAAAATAATTAACTAATTATTAGAAAATCAATTATAGACAATGAACAAACAGTCAACCTTCAATGTATTTAATCTTTATTCAATAAGTCTTTTATAGTAAATATATATTATATTATACTCAAAACGTGCAATTATTATCAAAGATATAACTATATATATATATATATATATATATATATATATTCCTTGTTACATTTAAAATTATTATGCTTCAACAATAACTTATAATCAACAGAACTATTTAATATTCAATGTTAAAATAGTGCTTTCATTAATTGAGATGTAGTTTTTTAGACTAATATACATTTTATTAATTGATCAAAGGAATCAGGATGTCACAGCCACTCTTGTTGAAGGGGAGTATATATATATATAAATCAAAATATTATTTTAATTTAATCAATTTTTATTTTTTGGCCAATCAATGTACATGAAGGTTTCAATCCTCAAGGGACCATCATCAGGGCCTGAAAAGCGAATAAATCACGATAATTTCTCATATAATATACATTTGTGTTAACAAACATTCGTCTATTGGCTTTAAATTAATTTATTAAATTATATTCTGTCATTTATTAAAAAGTTGATTATTTTTTACATTTCAAATAAAGTGTTAGTCTCTTGTACAATGAGTATTTTTTATTAAGAAAAATAGACATACCTTATTCCGAGAGAAATCCTATCTATAAATAATTTCACTTTCTATTATTATAATGAAATAAACAAAAAATAATATTATAATCTCTTATTGATATTAATTAAATCCTTCTTTTTAATATATTTTTGTAGGTGGATCATAAAGAAATACAATAAAAATTTAAATAGGAAGAAGAACTTTGTATGCTTTATATACATTTGCTAAGTGGGCCCCTTCTACCTGACAGTGGCTTTTTTGTTATCCTATTATGTTTTGTTTTTCATTTGTCTCGTGTTTTTTCATGTACGTTTTTGAAACAATTGCATGTTAGATGTATTTGCTGTTCTAAATAATATAATAAATGTCTTTATTGTCCTGTTTATCTTGAAATTTTCATCCGTGCCACCGCAAATCTTAACAAACTTTAATATTTTACGAATATGATGTTTTTAAGATTATCAAATCTGAAAACAAACAAAAAAAACTTAGTTAAAGTCATTGATAGTATAAAGTTATTAAAATAACACTAAATTAATTAATAACAAAGATTAAACTATATTTTGATGAAAAGAATCTAACCTTAACAGACAGTAATTATCTGTTATTTTTTTTAATATAATGATATTTCTAATTCTAAATAATAAATAAAAATAATTTGATGTTCTCAAAAACAATTATTTTAATTATTAAATAATATTGAAATTATCTGCAAAAATGTATTTTCAGTTAATAAATGTTATTTGAATGAAAGCCAAAAAAAAGAACAGAAAAAATATATAAAAAAAATTGGGATTAAATAACTTTAAACAACTTGGGACAATTATATTGATTGAAATACAGGTATTTAATAAAAATTTCATGATGAAATTAATTAATAACAAAGATTTGTGTTTTTTTTTAACTAAACTTACCTTACCTTAACTGACGTTTGATGTTTTCTATATTAATTATTTAATTAATTTAATAATTTTTCATCAAAATTATCACAAGAAATCCATTAATTTATACCTTATTTATTGTACCTTTTTATTGAAAATATTATGTTGAAACCGATTAAAGGACAATATAATATAAAAAGTCAAAATCAAATGTTATGGTAGACTTTCTCGGCAGCCATTTTCTTCCATTTAAAACATTTCAAAATTTACCTCTAAAGTTACTGACGTCACAACTATGACGTGCTGGGTACACTTCCGGCTGCATAATGTCAGAAAAGTAGGTCATTCGATTCCCAGGGGGTGGACAGCTCTACGGGAAGAATTTCTTCAAGTTTTTATTTAGTTACACGAAGGTATAACCAGAGAGCACCGCTGGGCTGTCTGAAATAGTTCAAAATTTACTCCATAGATGTCGCTCTGTTCGCTGTCTCCAGGCCAGGGAGTTTTGATTGTCATTTTCAAAAGCAAAGTTAATTTCAGGATTGTATGATCTGTGTTACGGTCTTTTTCAATATATAAGATTTTTCATAAACATTTTTTAAAATAATATTTCTTGGTGTTATTCTTAATACCAATATTATATATGACCATATTCTTAACACAGAAAAGAATCGATCCATTGTCAAGAGAAGCCCTACAAAAATCTTATCTGAAAAGAAATGGGGTTATTTATTTTGATTTCCTACAAAAGATAAATTTTTTACAATTTATAATAAATTATTATTGGTTCAGAGGTAGAGAACTGCTGATACCAAAGGTCAAGGGTTCACATCTAGCATCATATAGAGACGGGGTCTAAATGGCCTCTTATGCCGTAAAAGACCTTAAACTTAATCGAATAAAAAAAAATTAAAATAATTAAATAAATAAATAATTCATAAAAAAAATTTATGAATTTCATTCATTAAAAAAAAAAAAAAAAAAAAAAAAAAAAAAAAAAAAACATGTCGAAAAATTCTTTAAAATATCTAAGTTATTTGAGATACAAATTTAGAGACACTATTTGTCCTTAATTTGATTTCCTTTAAAAAAAAATTAAAAGTAGGCCTAACAGTCGCAAATTAAGTAGCTTAAAAAGGTATGTGAAAATAACAAAACAAGTGTACGCGAAAGTAAAATGGTAGAATTTGCAAACAACGAATTCGAACGAGCTTGAGTTCAAAACCCATCTGGGTGGGTTTTTTTTTTCCACCGCTTACTGTTTAGTTGGAACTGCGGCCATAGAGAGCGTTAATTTGACACAAAATTTATGTTTAATTTTTGCGCGCAAAGTTAGTTCGCAGAAACATCTGTAAGAGGGCGTAAAAACTTGCGGACAACTTTTAACATGGAGCTGTCCAATCTTGATATATGTATGATCTGTGCTGATTCCCTGTTCCCTGCTTATTTCACATGACCACATGTTCACAAGTTGAAAAAATCTATTATTTTAAATTGATGAAAATGAAATTTAATAAAAGTAAATCAAACGAAAATATTAAAGAAAAAAATAATATGAAAGTTAAAAGTAAAATAAAGAAAAAAGGAACAAAGACACATTCACAATTCTTGAAAATTTCTTGTACTAATTTAAATGATTCAGGTAATAAATATTTATTTTAATCTTTTATTTATACAATTAAGTGATTTTCTAATTTTTATAATATAGGAAAACCAAACTGGACTGTGATAAAAAAGAAAACGCTAGAACTTAAGAAATTAAGAAAATCCAAAAAAGTTGAAAGTTACGATTCCCTTTATAAAGCAAAACAAATTTGGGAACAATTAAGAATTAAAAATCTTGATAAAGAAAAAAGATTGTCTCTGATTAATCAAATTCTGAATTTATTTAAAGATAATATGGCAAAGGTAACGAACTATATTATTTTAACTGTTTTAGAGTTATATAAAATTACACTATTTTATTTATCATTTACAAATGTTCGTTTAACACCAAACAACTTATTATTTTTAATTAATGATATAAACAATATTTGGTAATTAACGTGTATTTTCATATGCAACTTTATACATTATTATAGAGTATACTCACTTAATAAAATTTATTTGCCAAAAACTGATTTCTAAGATTACATGATTTTTATTTATTATTCTAGGTAATATTATCACATGATGGAGCTCGAATTATTCAGACAATGTTAAAATACGGAAATGAAGATCAACTTAATGTTATTTTTGAAAAATTGGATGACTCGATTGTTTCTATTACTCAGTCACCTTATGCCATTCGAATTATAATGAAGTTTTTTAAATATGGGTCTAAACAGCTTAAACATTGTTTAATTCATTCTCTTTATGGTCATGTATTCAAACTCCTTAGCAATTCTGTAAGTTTATAATTATTTTTTTCTTTGTTTATTATGTTATATATATATATATATTTATATATATATAACATAATGAACAAATCATTTTTAGGTCACGTGAAAATAAGTATTTTTTTTTTTTTATAATAACAAATACTAAGTTAATAAATAAATGAACCTAGAACAAAACTAGTATAAAAACTAGAAATAGGACACCCAGAATTAGGGATGAAACGATACCACTGAGGTATCGATACTTTTACTCGATACTGGTATCGGTCGCAAAGTATCGAGTACCTACTCGGTATCGATTGAAAAGTATCGATACTTACTCGTATCGGTCAATTTTGTCTTACAATTAAAAATAAGCAAAAACAGCAGTAAGTACTTAGGGTTTATATTATCAAGATTCGCAGGAACTTTGCAGCCAGGAGATTAAATAAAAATTTTTTATTTAATTTCTATTTGCCGACGTTTCGGTCGCCAATCACCACCTTCATCATAGGAGACCTCCGAATATGATAATATTTTTGCACAAATCAAAGTAAAAAGAAATTGTAGATTTAATTGCAATGAATATTAAAATACCTAAGATCGTGTATAATTGACAATATTCGCCCTTATGAAGGTCGTAATTGGCGACCGAAACGTCGGTAAATAGAAAATTAAATAATTTAATCTCCTGGCTGCAAAGTCTCTGCTAATCTTGATTAAAATTTCACAGCCATAAAACAACAAGTTCTTGAAAAACAAACAACGACGACTAAGAAAAAAATTCAGTTTTAGAGGTACTACCCAAAAATAATAATTTTTCAAAGTGTTTTCCTGTTAAACACTCCAATAATAAAAATTAAAATACAGTGGTACAAACCAGTCCACTTATTTCTATTGTAAATAAGAACAAATATAGCCGGGGGCCTGGCAACGGAGAAGATCAACAGTCACCTCAATCGTTGAGGTTAAGTAATGCCAAGCGCGGCGAAAGCTCGGGATTGGTGACCCCGAGCAATCAGCGTGTGGAACGCCCCCCGGTTGCCATCGATACAATGTATATTAAAATTTATATAATAAATAAATAACCCCTAAATGGCCTCTGTAGCCGAAAAGGGTTTTTTTTCAAAAAAAAAAAAAGAACAAATATACGTAAATGTTCTTCCGACCTAGCTAATCATCGCGTACGTGGACCGAGTATCGATACGAGTATTTTTGACCGATACTTACTTGGTACTCGATTCCAAAGTATCGATTACAAAAGTACTTGGTATCGAAAGAAAAGTATCGAGTAAGTACTTGTATTTACTCGTATCGTTTCATCCCTACCCAGAATAATAGATATTTATGACTATTTTCAACTATTAATTCCTAAAATGAAACCGTTATCGTGAATTGACTAAATGGCCCCAATAAAACACGATATGCTTTATTACTTAAGAATACAGTATCAATGATATAATTATTTTAACATACATTTTTTCTACTGACCATTAAAATTCAAATAGCGAAGAATCACCCATATATAATTATATTAATATTATTACTTTCTCTTTTATAATTGTTTCACAGATTTCATGGAAATTAATAGAAGTTGCTTATTTAACTGCAAATAACGAAGAAAAAATTTCATTAACTCAAGAATTATATGGTGATCTTTACAAAATACAAAAGGACATCTCTCTCACATGTCTTGAAGATGTTTTTGCCTCATCTCCAAATATGAAAAGTGGAATTTTATCAACTACTAAGACGAATATAATAAAATTATTAAACAAGTAAATAATTTGACTAATTTACAATTTAATATATATTGAACACATTTTTTTTATAATAGACAAAAATAAGATACGATGCTTTACCAAAAATTCCAAGACTGATTTTTTAAAATGTACAAGTTAATCACCATTCAAAGTATTTCCCTTTGGAAGCTATATCGTTCCACTGCTAAAAGAACTGAGAATTCTGGAATGCCGTTCAGCTCTTTTGTCGATTTTCTGCCCTTTCAAGGGTCTATTGAATTTTGAAAACAGGGCAAACGTCAAGGCTTTCATCCCTAAGCCCAGGCCTTTGGGGACCTTTTCCTGTTTCGAATTGAAAAAAAGTGGCCAAAATGAAAAACAAAATGAACTTTAGAATAACTAGAAAAACCCAAGCCCATTGGAAACAGAAATGTTAAGGGCATTTGCCCCTAAAAGGATTTACAGTTATACCTGCTAACGGTGGAGAAAGTAAGCATCCAACTTCTGAGCTGAGAGCATCGTTTATTTTAGTGAATTTCAATTCGTGTTTTAAAAGGTTTAACTTCAACCAACTTCCACCAAATTTGCTGGGGCTTAACCTTGATCTAAGTAGTTGAAATTTCATACTTCATATCTTTCGATTCATTGTTTCTTGAATGCTTAAAATGGCGTTAAATTTTTTTTCAAAACTTACATAAATTTTTCCTTTTAAAATGCATAAGTAAATAGTCTAGTCCCGCATTATCCCGCTCTATCGAAAGCATGTTTATTTTTACCATAGTGCAGGTAAAAGAAAACTGTATTTACCTTCACCTCGAACTACCTCCTTTAAAAAATTTTCAATAAAAACCAACAAAATTCATGGGTTAATAAAATTTCTTTTTTTAAATAAACTTACTTTTTTGTCAAAAAAATATCTAAATCATTGTTTTATAGTAATTCTATAATTTTTGCTATATGTTTTGTCTATCAAGATGTTATTTAGAAGAGAATTGGTCCACAATATGAACCAGAATGTTCGAGAAAGTCGTTCAAAGCAAACCGATAGTCTTATCGAATATTTGATAACTTTTTATAATATTTGTGAACCAATTCTCTTCTAAATAACATCTTGATAGACAAAACCTATGCAAAAATTATTATGAAACAATGATTTAGATATTTTTTTGACAAAAAAGTAAGTTTATTAAAAAAACAATTTTAATAACCCATGAATTTTGTTGGTTTTTATTGAAAATTTTTTAAAGGAGGTAGTTCGAAATGAAAATATTTACAGTTCTCTTTTAAATGCACTATAGCCAAACTAAAAATGCTTCCGATAGAGGGGGATAATGAGGGACTTTTCACTTATGCATCTCCCAAAGGAAAAATTTATGTACTTTTTGAAAAAAAATTTAACCCATTTCTAAGCATGCAAAAAAACAATGAACCGAAAGAGATGAAGTATGTAATTTCAACTACTTAAATCAAGGTTAAGCCCCAGCAAATTTGGTGGAAGTTGGTTGAAGTTAAACTTTTTAAAACACAAATTGAAATTCACTAAAACGATACTCTCACCTCAGAAGTTGAATATTAATTAAAGGGGTATGTTTCTCCACTCTTAACAGGTGTAACTGAAAATCCTTTTAGTTACAAATACCCTTAACATTTCTGTATACAACGGGCTTGGGTTTTCCCAGTTATTCTAAAGTTTATTTTTTTTTTTCATTTTGGCCACTTTTTTCTCAATTTGGACCACTGTGTCCCCTCAAGAAAAAAATGTTCAGAAAATAATTTTTTTTTGTTCAAATTTTAACCCTGAAAATTATTTTTTATTAGAATTTTAAAGGGGCCCTTACACGATCAGTCAGACTGTCAGTCTGACTGAATCAGTCCAACCGTCAGTATTTTCTTCATTCAAGTATAATTTTACACGTAGCATTCAGACTACCAGTCAGAATAAAGTTCTTTTTAGCTCATTCGACTGTGGGAAGCCACTAATTTTTCTTCTTAACTAAACTAACTTTGTTTCCTGCCACTAAGTAACAAAAAAAAAAAACAAAAAGAAAACGGCCATCAGTCTTCAGTCTTGCCCATACACGTTCAGTCAAAACGCCAATCCGCTCAAAATGGCTCAAATACTGTCAGTATGATTGATCGTGTAAGGGCCCCTTAAGATTCGAGAGCAAAGGGCCCGGGCCCCGGGGATATAGCCCCCACCCCTGCCTCCCCCTCTGTCTGCGGCCCTGGCTATCCCAGCACAGGTCGTTAATGTTGAATACTTGCCTCTTCAATATATATATATATATATATAAAGTATATCGCAGAATTTTGATCTCATAGTTTATTTATATCATTTATTAAAAAAAAAATCTATAATTATGAATCTCCAATAGTCTACTTGCGTCCAGCAAGCATTAGAAGGATGCTGACCCTTCAAGAACCATGTCTTATTTATTTTTTTTTTTTTGAATTATAAAATAAAATGTGTACTCTAATTCATAATATCATTTATCAATCAAACATTTTAATTTTTTTTTTATAGATCTAGACATGAATCTCTATTATTGCATTCTCTAATTAATGATTTTCTTAAAATCTGCAATGAAGAAGATCGTGACGAAATTCTTGCATTAGTTAGACCATGTATTGAAAAATATTGCACTAACAAAAATGGTGTTTATATTGCGATGTTATCTATTTGGCATGGATCAAAAAAGGTATTCAATCATATTTACCTAATTTAATTTAAAACATACAAGTTTATTTATTATTCGAACCACTGTTCTTCCGATTTGTAGTCAGTATATATTCAATACCAAAATATAAATTTTCATTTAACGTGATGAAAAATCTCAAGACATCTGTTATTTGAATTAAAATATATAACATTTGCTTTTATATATGTTACGCCGTATCGACGAAATTGCTTATTTCATGAATAGTCAAAATTTTGCCGTTTTCGTGAATTCGGCAAGCCCTCTGCCGAGTTCACGTTTTAGGCATTATTTTTTCTTGGTTTTGTCTATTTCACGAAAAAAGCAGCCATTTGCTTTTTCGGGTTTATCATTTCTTGATTATATTTATCACCTAAAGAAAGTTGTACAATGCAATCTTGGTTGAGATAATTAGAATAATTAATAAAATAAACATAATTAAATATTTATTAATTCATATATCCGAAAAAATAAGGGCGTGCCGCCGGGAGTCGAACCACGGATCCTCCAATTTGTACTCGGAGCGCCCTAACCACTAGACCACAGCACTACATTCGGATATATATTATATATAATTTCTTATTTATTAATAAAATAAAGTAAAATTAATTAAAATTTATTTATCAAACAACCGATCAAGTCCCCTAGTGTTGGCATTCGGTTCGGTTAGCACGGTCCAAAACTGACGCCGAGAAAATTCCCTAGTTGTTTTAAATTTTTCTTTCCTAAAGGAAAACAGACCTTAACAGGACCGACAAAGTCGGGACCCCTACAAGTAGTTTTAAATCATATACGAATCCCCAGCCGAGAATTCCCTGAGATAATGTTTTAAGAGTATTTGTTCTTCGTTACAGACAATTTCTTTTTGTTGTTAAGCTTAACCTTTAACAATGACAGTGCATTCGATTAATTTTGCTGAATTTTAAAGAATCTTTACTTTTCTCGATATCATTTACTAGCACAATTGATAATTTAACAAAATTTTTGCATCTTTGAGTATTTGAAGCCCTTAAATAACTAATAAACAAACATAATCATAGCCCGGGAGCCGTGGCTCAGAGAGCAGACACTTGCTTCTCCCGCCGGAGTCCTGGGTTCGCTTCCCGTCCCAAGCGAGAAAAATTTATTTCATTTGATTACAAATCATTTGAAATAAATAGGGATGGGGTCTAAATAGCCTGAGTTGTCGAAAAAGACCTTAAAAAAATAAAAAAAAATCAATAATAATCATATAAAACCCTATGTAAAATACTTGATATATATGTTAAGCGATATCGACAAAATTGCTTATTTCGTGAAATCGGCAAAATTTTGCAGTTTTCGTGAATTCGGCAAGCCCCCTGCCGAGTTCACGTATTAGGCAATTTTATCCCTATATCGCGAATTCGGAAACAAAATTTTTGCCTAATTCACGAAATGGGCAACTATTCTTCGCACACGCATTGAACAATAGATAGTATGAATGAACTGTCATTTGGCAAGTCAATATGGAGCTTGATTTACATATATCTACTATTTTACATAGGGTTTTATATGATTATGTTTGTTTTTTAGTTATTTAAGGGCTTAGAGGTTTAGCTAAATAAAGAAAAAGAATACGTATCTCAACACTTAACGTGACACCAAGTGTTATAATTTACCTTCTTTTAAAATATTACAATGTTTCAACTAGTGCCTACGGTTACCAGTCTAAATTTAATTTTTAAATTTCTTTTTGTTTAATGAGCTTAACCTCTAACACTGACAAGTGCATTCAATTTAATTTTGGTGGATTTTAAAGGATCTTTACTTGTCTCGATATCCTTTACTAGTACAAGTGATAATATCACAAAATGTTTGCATCGATGGAGCCCTTAAATAACTAAAAAACAAACATAATCATATAAAACCCTATGTAAAATAGTTGATATATGAACCCTGTTATTCAATGGTGTGTCAAAGACCAAAAAATTCAAAATTGAGTTAAGCATGGAATATTGTTTCAAATGCTTTAATTAATAGTATTTTTTATGAAATATGTCCAAAAAAATTTATTTTTAATGTAAAAGCATAAAATTATTTTTACAATATTTCAATGCAGGATTTTACATTTTTCAATAATGATTTATGTACTTAACATGTTGTTTCGTAATACTTAATTTGAAAAGAACAATTTTTCATTTATGCGTCAAGTGCAAGACATCGTAAACAACTATACGCTTGAGATATATTGTTGCGTTTATGCCCTAAGTATTTTCAATTATGAACACCGGCATCGCTATTGTTTAGAGGTATTTAATATAAACTCAAGAAAATATTAATTTTATTTATTTCAAATTTATATATTCAATACACTATTACTATATTCCATTTGTTGAAATTTAATACAAGTATTTCATAACCTACAAAAATTATCAATAGTTATATTATAATTCATTTTTTACTTTCTTTTAGCCTAATTCTATAATGTTTTCTATCTTTTTCTATGAACTATATATATATATATAATTTTCCAATTAACAATAAATTAATATCGTTTAATTGAGTTTTAACCAGTGTGATTTTAACAACCAATAAAAAGTTATTTACCAAATAATATTATATATATTTTTTTCCCTTAAATAAACAAAAATCATTTTTTTTTTTGAAAAATGAGAAAATTTTCTCTGAATTCGTAGACGTCAAAATTTAATTTTTTGATATTATTCCTGATAATGAAAATGAAGATGAGGATGAGGGTCAGTGCGATTTCGAAAAGACAACAAAATAAATAATATTAGGTTAGGTTAGGTTGAAGTGGCCGTAATATTAAGTCTATTTCATTATTATAACTTTGATTTACTGATTCCAAGCTATTTATTCAGAAATTAATTGATGAGAAAATTTTGATATCACTTTGTATTTAATTTTAAAATATTAATACTATTTAAAATTGATGAATGTGATTTTGATAAAAAGTTTCTATGCTACTAGTATTAAATATAAAGAGACTTTGAAGCATTTTTGCAAATATAATTGGACTTAGAGAATTTTTCAATCATGGGTCAAGGGACTTTGAAGCATTATTTACAAATATATATCGCACATAGAGAATTTTGTAAAAATAATTTTTTATATTTTATTTTTTTTCTCTAAATTAGTCATATTTTTAAAGATAATTTATGAATATCTGCCATAATTACAGTATTTACTTGCACAATTGACAAAAAAAATGATATATAATCTAATAAAAACAATTTAAATCAGAAAAACTTTAATGTTGATTTTCTCAAAACTCGATATTTGGTCTTTGACACACCATTGAATAACAGGGTTCATATGTAAATCAGGCCCCATATTGACTTGTTCATTCATACTTCTATCTATTGTTCAATACGTGTGCGAAGAATAGTTGCCATTTTCGCTTTAGGCAAAAATCTTTTTGCCGAATTCGCGAAATAGGCAAAATTTTGCCGATTTCAAGAAATGGGCAATTTCGTCGATTCGGCTTAACATATATATATGCCGTAAAATGGGACATCGGAAGATCTAGAGAAAGCTGTTAAAGAACTGAAAAATGGCTTTAAGTCTAAGGAAAGCTTCAAAAAAATATATATATTGGCACAAAAGATGGTGTAAGTATAGCTTTCTGTCACCACTTCAGGTGGATGGATAAGCCTTAGATACAGGTTGAAGATTAAAACATTTTATTTGAGTGTTTGATTTATTATTTTCTGTCCAAAAATAATGATGCTGTTTACTAGGGTGATGCTTAAAAATGAAGTGTAAAATATTTTATGGTTCACCCTCTCATTTTAATCTCCCACATGTAAAATTATCTAGAAAAAAGTTAGCTGTATTTAAAGCTAATTTAGGGGTCGCTACCAGCATTTAAAGTATAATAATGCCAATATTACAGTATATTAACCCAGTATAATTTTTTTTATCAAAATCGTTTAATTAGAGACTATAAATAAAATATATCTAGAGAATAAAAAATTTTTCCAATTGTAATTACTGAGATAATGAGTGATCACATATGAGATCACTGGGACAATCAATAGAAAAATATAATAAAAAAACTTAAAAAAAAAATGCTTTTATTTAAATTGAACTAAAAAGAGAGAAATAATTTAATTGTTCTTGTTAAAATTGTTGAATATTTATGACTTAAAATAAAAGCGTGGGCGCACATTGATAGCTTAAGGAATTGTATATACTTAGAGCCTCGGAATCCCTTCGAAACGCCCCACACTTTTATTTTAAGTCATAAATATTCAAAAATTTTAACAAGAACAATTAAATTATTTCTCTTTTTTTAGTTAAATTTAAATAAAAGCATTTTTTTAAATTTTTTAAAAGTTTTTTTTTTATTATATTTTTATTTTAAACTTTTTAGTCTTTTTTATTATAGAGTAAGGCAGAATGCGTGAAATAAAGTACCACATTAGTTTCGTATATTTTGATAAAAATGAGCATATCATTGTTGTCATCAAAAATGACACTTAAATATCAAATTACACAACCCTAGCTCATCGGGAAGTCTTGAAAATAGATTTATTCGTGTGAGGTTTCAAATAAAGTACCACATTTGTTTGGTCTATTTTGAGAAAAAATTACTGACAATTTGCGTCATCAAAAATGACGTTTAAATATCAAATTTCACACCTCTAGCTCATCGGGAAGTCTTTTGAAATTTGATTAATATGCGTGAGGTTTCAAATAAAGTACCACATTAGTTGGGTCTATTTTGGTAAAACACGACTCACTATTCGCGTCATCAAAAATGACCCTTAAATATCAAATTTCACACCTCTAGCTCATCGGGAAGTGTCCTAAACAAAGACTTAAAGTTGGTGATCTTGAAAGAGAAAGTTAAATACAAGTCAAGTTGCGTGGAAAGGAGTCAGCTAAGGAAAATAAAAAATCAATTTATTCTGTCGACGTTTGATTTTTTATTTTCCTTGGCTGACTCCTTTCCACGCAACTTTAGTTAATACTCACAGCCAGTATAATAATTAGTTAAATAAAAGCATTTAAAAATAAGAGAGATGTGCCTAAATGATGATAGACGCAGACCCTAAACTATAAAAGCTAGAAAGCCATAACTTTTAACCGAGATGTGATTTCAATTTGCTTTCTTCTATAAAAAATTAAATAAATGTGCCTTTAATTATGAAAGTGTTCTAAGTCATATATTTATTGTTTCGAGATATTAAGTGATTTGCATTTGAATAAATTAAAAAATATTTTTACATTACGCGACATTTTAATTTTGAATTTTATTAGTCTTGATTAATAGATATGTATTATGAATATGAAATTTTGTATGAATTTCATACGAAAATGTTATTTTTAATGTTCGAATTGCCTTAGATCATTTTAAAAATTAATGTGAATGTCTTACAAATGACTTAGATTAATAAAAAAGTATGAGTTTTATTAAATAGAATCAATAATTTTAATAAAATCATTCATGAACATTTATTAATTATATTTAAAAAGTAATACATTTTTATCATTATTACTCAAGTTCCACAATGGATGAATTATTTATTCTCCGTCAAATAATAGAAAAGGCGATAGAATTCTCCAAACCAGCATTCATATGTTTTGTCGATCTAACGAGAGCTATCGACCGAGTCCGTTTAGGTGTTAGATGTTCTGGTAATTCTGAAAAAGAAAGAGGCACCTCAAGAACTGCTAGCTCTTATAAAAGAAATGAATACCGGAACGGAAACAATGGTCAGGACAGAAGATGGATTGACCACCCTAATCAAGACCGCCACAGGGATAAGACAGGGTGACTCCCTTAGCCCTGCACTGTTCAACTTGATTATGGACGAACTAATCTCAAAAGTTAGATAAATGAATGGTTACTGGATGGGAGATAAGAAAATAAACACCATCTGTTATGCCAATGACGCCGAGCTAATCGCCGAGTCAGAAGACGACCTCCAACGACACCTTCACCAATTTAACACCACCCCCAAACAGTTCAACATGGAACTTTCGGTCTAAAAAAACAAACACTCGTTATATCGAAAGAGCCTACACGCTGTAAACTTGAACTAGAACGGAAAATCATTGAGTGATGACGTTTAAATATCTAGGTTGTCAAATATCTAGCAATCGAAATTTATACAACGAGGTGAAAGAGCAGACCATCAAAGGAAATTAAATTTCATGCTATTTGCCTGACATAACCAGGAATAACAAACAAATGACCACCTAAGCCAAGGTCAAAATATATAAAACAACTGTCAGTCCTGTGTTGACTTATGATGCGGAAACTCTTGCGGACCCAGAAAGAACAAAACAACTCCTAAAGACGACCAAGATGAATACACTGAGAAACGTAATAGGCGTAAGTGAGGAATCAGGATGTAAGGGACGAATGCGATATTCAAGACATCGCCAAATGGGTCAAGGTTCGCCGGAAGGAATGGAACAAACACTTGGAAAGAGCCAACGAGGATGGGCTTCTAAGAGTAGCCCGGGATGGAAGGCCAGCAGCACTGAGAAAATAATTAATAACAAAAATGTGGTCTATAATTAAAAATTTCCCTAATAATAATAATAATTTAAACCATAAAAGCTTTAATAAACACATTTTTATCACATAATATATATATATATATATATATATTATTACGAGTTTTAAAATTCTTAAAATGTTCCTGAAATGTTACTGTACAACGTTCCTGAAAAACTGGAGGAATGTACCATAGTAAACACAATATCTTTATATTTTTCTTCCTTTACTGGTCTATTAATGGTGTATAATGGAAGTAATTTAATATTTCAGTATATTTTTAGCCTTCCTCTTTTAGGTGGGAGATCCAAAACGTGAAATTTAAATCATCTAAAGAAGTTTTATAGATCACCTTATAAGGTTCAATTTTCAAGAATCTCATCCATAGGATTTGCAGCTAGGAGATTTTTTTTTTTATCCAAAATGTATTTTTTCTTTAACACTTTTCTACTAATTCTTAATAATGATTTGGGTTGTATAAATTATTAACTTTTTTTTTTATTTTCATTTCTATCAACCCAAAATCAGGGTCATTCGGTAGAAAGGAATGACCAGATACTAAAATTTTCTTAAAATTTTTGACTTAGACTACTTTCATAATTAACACTTAATGAATTCCTTATATTGTTAAAATTACAACCGCTATCTAATGGTTCATTTTTGACGATATCATAAAAATTACCTTGAATTAGTTTAGTTTAGAATAATGTGATTTGAAATAACCGATAAACTCATTTTTTGAAAATTCTGACTTAGACCACTTTTAAAATTATGGGCACCAATATATCGAAACGATTTTCGGAGTTTTTCGAAATTCGGTCCCTAAGGGTCCAAAATTGCAATTTTGTAGAAAATTCATTTTTTAGTCAATTTTTCAATTTCTCTTTAGTAATTTTTAAATAAGATTATAAAACTGCTTTTTGTTAGATGAATAACTAGAAGTGGATTGAATTGTTTTAAAAAGACTGTATCATAGTATTAAAAGTTCATAGCATTTGAAGTTCATCTGGAAGCCAGGGGGCGCGGATTCGGATCCCAGGCAGTCTGAGAATTTATTTAAATCATTTGGATACCAAATGGTAAAAATAAATATGCCTGGACCCATGGACGTACCCAGCGAGGGGCAGGGGGGGGGCAAACGACTAAGTTATAATAAAAAAATGTTAATGCCTTACAAATAAAAATTGTAATTTTGCATTATTTTTAATAACTTTAAAGCTTGGTAGCGACCTCAAAAAATTGTGCAAAAAAAATTGAAAAAATATATTTTGTTTCTCTCATCAGGTAGAACAAAATGAAGGGGTGAACTACAGCAAAAATTAAAACAAAAATTTTTTGGTCTTTTAAGCATCACCCTACTGTTTACGTTTGACTAATGAAATTTTAAGTTGCCCCATTTTACGGTTTTTTGAAAATTCTTAATCAAATCTCTAATTTAATACAAAAATAAACCTTCAAAAAAAAATGTTTTAATACAATATATTTTTGTAAAATTATATTATATTATAGGATAGAAAACACATGATGAAAAATCTTAAGGGATCCTATGCGTCGCTTGCCCAATCGAATGAAGGAAGGTATTTGCTACAAGCGTTTTTTGATTGTGTCGACGATACGGTAGCATTAAAAAAGGTAATAATGATTATAAATATTTAAAAAAATAAATAAACTAATACGTATATATACATAAATATACGTAAATACAAAATTATTTAATAAAAAGTGAAAATTTTTACTTATAAATATGTTTCACGGAAACCTACACCACTTTCCCTCCAAACTAAAAATTTTTCAAATTAATATTTTACATTTTTTTAGATAATTATACCAGAACTCATTCAATCTTTAGAAGAGCTCATTAAAAACGAATGTGGCAGAAAAGTTTTACTTTATATAGTAGTACATAGAAATCCCATTTTCTTTCACCCTGAGGAAATTAGAATCTTAGAGCAAGGTGATGGAAATAAATTCAGGTAATTAAGTATAAATTTTTTTATAAAGAATAAATCCAAAAAAAAAAAAAAATCTGGTGTGACTGGCGCACAGCACACAACTTTCTCTTACCCTTCGGTAAGAGAAAGTTGAGCACCGTGCTGTCACACCAGATTTTTTGTGTCGAGATATATTTAGTTTCCCATAGCACCTTAGTTTCAAACTTGTATTTTAAATGTTGACTGCTTGAAATAAACTATGGTTATTTTTCAAAATTTTAATCTCATATTTGGACATTTTATACAAATATAGAATAATAAATAAATACAAAATTTCATAAGAATTGGAAAAAAAAATTTTAAATGCGTAAAAAGTTCCAAAGGGGACCTTTCTCCTATCTTTCCTATGAAGAACAAGAGTAAAGTGGTCTTCAGAAGATTTCAACGGCAAAATGAGAATATACATTTTAAAGAGATTCTAAAAAATAGTTGATTTATGAATTTAAAAAAAAATCCTTGGAGGGAATTTCGAGAAAATCGAAAAAAACTGAAAAAGTACATCAGTAAAGTACTAGTACTTTTTGGCCGATTTTGTTCAAAAGCTTATTTTGAGATTCTGGGAAGGTACCTAAGTTAAATATAAAATTTCAATCCGGTAGCTCAATTCCTTCATGCTAAAAATCTGTCCAGACACACACACACAGAGCAATTTCGGGACCCACTTTTTTGGACTCAGGGGACCTCAAAACATGTATATCCATCAAAATCTCGACATCGAATTTTTGACATGATCGCAATACTTTCTCTCTCTATATATTTCATATATAGGGTAAGAGAAAGTAAAAAATTCTAAATAGTGAAGCTATTTTGTTGTGATTCTTAATCAAGTTATCAATAAATAAATATATTTTTGGCTGATTTAAAGAGATTCGGGCTTGTTTTTCTAGTATCTATAGAAACTATCCCCTTTGAGTTCTAAAAAATGGAAAACAATTTCAAATGGTTGCCTTTAAAATTACTTAAATATATATATCAGTCGAGTCTTGTTATTGGCTGTGTGCGAAGTAGGTGGTGGGGGAACCATGAATTGCTCGAGGCGCCCGCAATGGCCAAACAAGGAACTTTCGGATGCCCAACTGTCACTTATTGTTATTGAAATTTACCTAAGTATTACGCATTATTAAGCAAAAATTATCAAATATGGGTCACGAAACTTGCTGCGTAGTTAACTGCAAGAACACTGGCAAAAACAGTGATCACAAATTCTATAAATTTCCACAAGCAAGTTGGAAACGAGAACAACGAATGAAATGGATAATTGCTTTCAATAGAAAAAAGTAAACTCTTAGATTTTGTTTAACTTCTATTTTATCACTTTTATAAACCTCAGTCTTCTTGAAAAATAAATATATCTTTTTGAGGCATTCAACGCAATCTTTTGTTTGTAAATTAATCTCAACCTGGTCAACTAAATTTTTAACAACTTTGGCAATGCATGCATCATTCTCTTCTGTATTAAATCACAAAGCACCAGCTTCCATTATTAACTTTAATGCTGACTCTCCCTTCAATTCCGAAACATCTAACGGCAAAGGATCACACCTAATTTTCTTTGCCGGTGGATACATTTCTTCAAAGTAATTTCCCTTTTGAGTACTTTTCATTCGCGAACTTTCTGGCACGAGGTCTGCCCCATTGCTGCTTATTCATTACTAACGACACTACACTCATAAATAATCGTCTGCAATATATATGACATGCGTTATTAGATCAAATTTGTTTATTTCTTTACTTATTCTCGAGAAGACAGTCAAGAGAAAGTCGTGTGTAATATCTGGAAATTAATTGATTGTGCAATTTTATTTTAATTTTAAACGAAAAATAAAAAAGATCAACACTGTAGATTTAAATTTACAAATAGAAAATATGTAAATTATCATGTTTCATTGAAATTATGTGTTTGTATATTTACTTTTCGTAATGACAGCAAGCCATTTGACATTTCAAAGTCCTCCGTAAATGCAACCGCCAGTTGGCGCTTCCATCGCGCACCCAGCCAATAAAACATTTTTAAATGGTAGCCATTAAATTTTGATATATATATATCCTAAAACTCGTATATCAGTCTATATCTTGTTATCATAGATTTGTTCGTTTATCGCAATTGGATGCTCATTGGCGCACATGGGCGTAAAACGTTGTTTGATTATAACAAGTGGACGGAGTTAAGGCAACTTCCTCTTAGTTTGATTCTAGCCCTGGGTAATTTCCCAAGTGTTTGATTTAACTTGCACACTCCCCAGCGTTTGATTTTTTTGGTTTGGATGCTAGTTGGCGCCCAAACTTACACGTGGATCAGAGCATGTGTAGAAAAATGGCGGACGGTTTTTCGATCTGCTGTACAGTCCTTTAATATAAAAAGAGATTTTTGGCACTAATCGTGATTACAATATTCTTATAATAATAATCTAATTAAATAAAAATAATTTTTTTTTTCAATTTGGAGAATATATCCGTTAAGTACACACCAATTTTTTTTAATTAATTGAAATTTTTTCTAATAGTAATCTAACAACAAATATTTTTTTTTTTAATTTGCCAAAAATAGAGCTAACTATAAAAATAATTGTTGAGAAAGAATTCAGTATGATTAAATTCACAGATTAAATTGGAAATCGTTTTTCTGCAGGTTGAAGTTAGCGCGGTATTCAAAATTCTTAATTTAAAAATTCCCACTTGAAAAAGTTTGAGTTTTTAGGGTGGTAAAGTGGCTGACTACTTTATCAACGAGTAGGCGCGAAGAAAGCTAATACTACTACTAATACTATAACTAGAGACCGGACATAAAAGCATAAAAAAATGAAAAAAAAAGTGCTTAAAAAAGCATAAAAATCTTGAATAAAAAGTTGTTAAATAAGCATAAAAGTTGAAAAAAAAGCATCTCATTAGCAATTTTTACTCATAGACCTACTAATGGCGTATACAAATTTTTTTTTAAAGAAACTGAATTTTTTCCGCCCCGTCCTGCGAAAAATTTTGTTTTTGCGGAACCAAAGTTTTTCACCCTGCGGAAAATATTTTTTTTCCAGGGCTCTATTTTTTCGCACTGCGGGGCCGATCAAACATTTCGGGGGGGGGGGGAGATCCGCTAATGTCTGTATATCCCTATATATGTATATGCATTTGAAAAATTTCGGGGGGGGGCCTCGCCCCCTTATATACGTCCCTAGTGTATGCGTGTGTGAATGGGAAAAGTGTTTTTTAATTAAAAAAAAAAAAATTATCAATATTCGTAAAATAAGTTCAAATAAGCACGAAAGGGGAAAAAAAGCACGAAAACTCAAAAAAAAGCATAAAAAATGCAATCTCAATACACTTAGTTTTTCCTAATTCGTATAGAAATTAAATATCTAATGGTTGCTTATAAAATTCAGCAATAAGCATTTTGCTTAAAATCCGGTCTCTAACTATAACATTTTGAGGGGAAACATGTGCGACCCGGGTGTTGTCTGGTAAGGTCCTCGGGCAGCAATGACAGCGCTACGGGGGGCAAGCGCCCCCCCCCCGGCAAGGACCTCTCACCTTCTGGATGCCCCCCCCCCCCCAATCAGCTCGAAAACCAAATAAAAAAATTTCTTAAATTTTAATTCACTTTTTATTTAAAATCTTTATACAATAAAAAAAAATTTTTTTATTATTTTAATAAATAAATTTAGTTACCCTCAAGTAAATATCTTTCTTTGTGCCATTAAAATGTAATCGAAAAGAAAAATATCAAATTGCTTTATTGAGCCCCAAACTAAAAAAAAAAATTTTCTTCTTTGTGAACAGGTGTTATCCACCAGCTCAAGGGTTTCAAAAGAAATTGATACTGATTTTGAGAAATTCTGCGTCTCAATATCCAATGCAAAGCCAATCTCTTTCATGAAAATTCGTGGGCCTTCAGATATGAAGGAGTCGGGCGCAGATAGTGTTAACTAACCCAGAAATATATAGATCTGATAACAGAATATGAATATTTTCCCATGTTTATAAATTTTACATCTTGAATTCTAATATACCGTTTGGATACCAAATGGCTTAAATAAGAATAAATAAAATTATTTAGTATATGTGAGGTTTCACTAAGTTGTAAATGAAAGAAATTCAATATTTCTTTCATTTACAACTTAGTGAAACTTCACATACCAGGTATATATACTAAATAATTTTATTTATAAATATGTTTCACGGAAAACCTACACCACTTTCCCTCCAAACTTTAAATAAGAATGCATGGACCCCAAAATTATATATATATTAACAAAAAAAAAAAGGAGTATCGTTAAGTCTTATATGGCCTCAGTTGCCAAAAAGACTTTGTGTATGGGAAAAAAGTGTGTTAAAAAAAAACTGGTCGCACAGCACACAACTTTCTCTTACCTTTGGTAATCGAAAGTTGTGTTCTGTGCTTCTCACACCAGACTTTTTGTGTCGACATACTGTATATTTGGTTTCCGACAGTACGGTACGTTTGAACTCAAGATGTAATAAAATTCATAAACATGGAAACGTGATTTGACCTAGCGTCTCAGGTGTGATCGATATCAGGGCTTGGGTTAGGTTGAGAGCCAATCTTTAGTCTTGCAGAATATACAATATATGTTACTCCGAAATTGCCTATTTCATGAAATCAGCAAAATTTGAATTCGGCATGCCCTCTACCGAGTTCACGAATTAAGCATTTATTTTTTTTTACTTTTGCCCATTTCACGAAAAAAGCAGCCATTTGTTTTTTTCGGGTTTTTCATTTCTCGATTATATTTATCACCTAAAGAAACTTGTATAATGCAATCTTGGTACAGATAAATAGGATAATTAATAAAATAAAGTAAAAAATTAATTAAAAATCTTTTATTTATCCTACTTTTGGTTTCGAAAAAGCTGTGGCTCATTCAAGGAGAGACGGGATTATGGGCTAATAATGGTTTTTAATATTTTAGGCTATGGAGAAAAAGCAAAAGTAGGTCCAATTTTAACATTCTTAAATCAAATATTAAAACGATATAATATTGATAAGAATAGAGCTACTTGAGCTGCACCTTTTAAGAGGACTATATTCGCCCATTTCCCTCATTCTTCGGACTCCCAACTATTGTTCAATGCATGGGCGAAGAATAGTTGCAAAAATAAACGCACAGAATGCTCTAGTGGCGTTGCTTATTTCGTGAAATAGGCAAAGATTTTGATGCCCAATTCGTGAAATATGCATAAAATTGCCTAATTAGTGAACTCGGCATCCGAATTCACGAAAACAGCAAAATTTCGTCGATTTCATGAAATAAGCAATTTCGCTAATTCGGCGCAACATATATATACAATGCCTTGGCTCCAGAAACAATTTGGGTATCAATTAATAGATACCCAAACAGTATTCTCAAATCAAATTATGCTTTTCAATTTAGTAAAGATTGAAATTTTTACGTTATCAATATTTCTGGTCTCTTCTCTAATTATGAACGGGGAGAGCTAGAAAGGAAAATTTATTAATAAAAGATAATATATTTATGTAATACGCATTTTTTTATATATTGTATTTAATTTAATTCTTTTATTTTTATATCTAGTAAAAAACCCATGAGTCAGAGAATTAACGAAATACGAGATCATCTTAATACTTTTTTGATTAAAGCTATAAGCACAGATACTCTCACTTGGATAAAGAAGACCAATATAGCTCTCTTAACTTTACACATTTTATTAACAAGTAAAGGTAGGTAATATAGCATTTTTATTATTTTCCTTTTTATCAACTTAGAGGGTTTTTCTCTAAAATTGTTCCTAAATATGTTACTTTTATTGAAAAAATTGATATACAAGTATACTAGGGGCAGAATTATTTCATGATGATTTTCTCTTATAAAATATTTTAATTTTATTTTAGGTGAAGATTTAAAAATTACGTTGGAAAACCTTGTTAAAATTATGCTGGACAAAAGTTTAACTATTAAAATTCAGAAAAAAGGTATAACATGTCCTTATTTAGAACAACCAGGAATTTATAAGATTTTAAAAAAATTAATCGTAATGGACTCTAGAAGAGATCCAAAAGAGAAACAAGGTAATTATAAATTAGGTTTATCTGTTGGGTTGTGGCTGTGTCTACTGTATAGTGGCACTACATGAGAAAGTTGTTTTTAATTTTCTGGCTCAGTAAACTTTTCCTCTAACTGGATAGAATTTATTTCATGTAACTGTTTTTAAAGGAAGTACCGATAATTACCAATATTTTAAAGATGGGAATCTTCTATTGGTCATTTACATGGAGTGATTACTGCTTCAAAGGAGCCAATGCTTCTCAGGCGGCTGACTCTATCACAGAAGCCATAATCATGGGGATGGAAACGTACATATCCTTTAAAATATATCAAAAGGGAAAATCCAAACCATGGTTAAATATCGAATGTGTGAAAGCCACTAGCGCCAAAAATCAAGCATACGACAACTGGAAACTGCCAAGATCCGTTGAAGTGGGATAGATTTCGTAAGGCCAGAACCCAATGTCAGAAGACCATCAATGAGGCTAAAAGGGCCTTCAAGCAGAGGAAATGCGACCAAATGGCATCTTGTTTGTGTATCTGTATCGAATAAAATTGTATTAAAATATGACTTAGAAATTTGATTCGAAGTCAAACACATAAACGATTAGATCTCTTCTTGGACCGCTGAAGAGGGTGTTATATTCAAGAAGACAAAACAATTTTTTAAAAAATTATCTTGATTTATTTTCAGAGTATTTTGGCTTGGCTGACAAGTAGGCCTATGCGCAATTGGACTTGTTTCGGCTACAAAATGCCGTCATCAGAGCAAGGAACTGCAATTACAAGAATAGATTTACAATTTTTTTCAATTAAATAAATCAACATGACATAAAATCCTTTTCATTTTTCATGGTTTTTTGTAACAAAAATCCAGAATTATGTTTATAAAATGAAAATTGACAGTTGTAATAAAAAGTGATTTGTTCCTTATATAAAAAATTAAAAATTAAACTATATTATTAAAAATTAATAAGAACAGAATATATTTAAAATTGCTGTCTGACGCCTATTATTATTATATCAGGTTTATAAATATTTTGTATACTTTTTTATATGAATTTATAATGTTTCAAATTTAACCAATAACGATATGTTGACTCGAACCATTTTATTTAAAAAGAAGGTATAAACCTTTTCTTTTGTGTCTTAAATAACAAAAGAGGTAAAATGCATTTAATGATTTATTAAAAACTTTTTATCAAAAATTAATAGTTTTTGATTAATTTGAACATTTTATCCTTATTAATTGGAAAAAATCATCTGATTTTAATCTTCGAATCAAATTTCTAAGTCAATTTTTAATACAATTTTATTCGATACAGATACATTTTTTGAACGTAGAAAGTTTATTTTGCTCAAATTTCTTTCTCCATATGTCTTTGTAATACAGTGTTGTCGGATTTCTCCATAGTTGCCAAGTTTCTTCTCATTTCAATTCAAGTTTCATTTGAATTTATTTTCTTCCTGGCTGCATGTGACTACTGGTCATTATAGGTCTTCGGATCTTATGCACCCATTCCAAAAAAAAGATTCATCTGTGACCATCGTGATCGTCTGGACCATCTTGGTCGGCTATTCCGCTGCTCATCTTTTCCACGACCTTCTGTAAACTGTCCAACTGTCTCTTATCTTTCCATCACGCATTATTGTTTCCCCACAATCCTCAAATTTCATCTATAGAAATTCCTTGAAGGAAAACATTTCAAAGACGATGATGTGAAACAATCAGACAATCAAATGCATATTTTACTTTTATCACTGCTTGGATCATTCTTTGACGAAGGCTTCCCCGTTATGACAAATGTCTCAATAACAGCGGAGAGACTATATGAACAAAGAAAAGGAGTGATATATTTAGAAAATAATATTCCGTTTTGTTTTTTTTTAAAGAAAATTATCGGTACTTAGTTTAAAAACAGCCCTCTTTTTTAGATCAGTGGGTTGACCTTTTCAACAGATAGCATCCCTTGAAATCTAAAGATTGATCCCTACGAAATCTAAAGGGCTAAGATCAAATAAAGAGATCAATCCTTTTTAAGAACTCACTAATATCCAATTTGTCAATTTGAATTAAATACTCTATTTGAATCATTGCTTCACTACTTGCCACTTTTGTAGGGTCAGGGAATTCCAAATTCCATCCATATTTAACTTTTTTTTAAATCTTTAATTTAAGACAATTTTATTCTGCATTCTTGATTTCGCTGATTTTAATTTGATTGTTAACAAAAATGCACTTAGCCAACTATTATAATTAATTTTAAAATTTTTTGATATTTTGTAGTTAAAAATCAATTTTTTGAAATGATTTTGAGAGAAATTACTCCTCCAATTGTAGAATGGCTTTTAAGCTTTAACCGAGGATGTTTCTTTTTACTCACGTAAGTAAAAATTAACAAATAATCTTTTAAATGCGATTTTCAAATTGATAATTTTCTTATTTTTTTCTTTTTTTTAGTTTATTTGAACTCGATCCAATTTTATTTAGAAAACAAGTAAAATTGAGAAAAGAACAATTAACTGAAACTTCGCTGGATTCTGCAAATATGAAAGGCTTAAAATTATTAAAGAAAAAGTTGTAAATTGCAAAATAACAAGACACCCGTCATACGTATTTTTAATTTATTATTTCATGTATATTTAGGGTTACCTATTTTTTCAAAGCCAAACCTGGGCAGCCAGGTAATAAAATAAATAACAATCTCATTTATTAGAGTTTTTATTGTTATACTTTATTAAGTGCGACCCCTAGAAAAAAAAAAAAAAATAGGGATAAGCCACAGTGAAAGAAGAAGAAGATTGTTATACTTTATTAATACCTTTTATTATTAGGGGAAAGTAGCCGACTATCGGATGCTTTTTGTTTTTATTACATAAAAAATACTAACAACATGATTTTTGGCTACATTTTGATTTCTAAACACAATAGATTTAGTTATGTACTAGACTAAACAATTTAGAGGTAATATTTCAATCACGTTAATTTTTTTTTTTTTTTTTTTTTTTTTTAAATAAAAATTGACATTTTTACACTTTTGAAAAATGGGTTCCTAATAAGCCATGTAAACAATATGTGAGAAAAAGCAGTTGAAACAAAGTTAATTAAGAAGTATAAAATTAGAGTACAAGAACAAGTTTATAATTTCATTAATAATTAACAGATTTGCACGAATGAATGATTTTTGGAAAGCTAAAGAATTACAGAATATCGTACTTATACGTTCTTTGCATTCAGGGATGTTAAAAAAATTTTAGGGTTGTCCAAAGAGATTTTAGAGCAATTTAAATATATGTGGTTAGGTCGATTTTTTGCCATTTTTGACAACTTTAACACGCCATATTTCTTAAACGAGTTGAGATATCAAGTTGAAATTGGGGCTTTTTCTTAGTCTCTATTGACTCTACCTATGACCCAAATTTCATAGAAATCTGAGATGGTGAGGTTAAAAAGTGTATCGATTTGACGTGGAATGACTCAAAAATGTTAATATTGCACATATGATATATCAAAATGAGAATATGCTTTTTAAAGAGCATCTAAAAAATAATTGATTTATGAATTTTAATCAAAATCGTTGAGCTAATTTTGAGAAAATCGAAAAACTGAAAAAGTACATCAGTAAAGTGCTAGTACTTTTTGGTCGATTTTGTTCAAAAGATTATTTTCACGTCTCAGTGGGGTGCCTAACTTAAATGTAAAATTTCAACCTCCTACCTCATTTCCTTCATCTACATCGAATTTTTGATATGACCGCAATATTTTCTCTCCATATATTACATATATAGGCAAGAGAAAATAAAAATAATTTATATACTTTTTGTTTTAATAATTCACAATCTTATATAATTTATCTAATTTATCTACTAAATTCATTGATTATCTAGACTTGATTTTCGTTTGGTTTTTTGTATCCACCTGCCCCAATAAGATCTTATAATAAAATACTAAATATGATTTATAACTAGGGCTCGGATTTCGCCCTATTTGCCTTTTTTTAATTTATGGCTTAAAATTTAGGCCAATATGATATGTATACGTTTCATGAAATTCTGAATAAAATAAGAGGCATTTGTTAGTGCCTATAATGCCTATTTTGGCCGATTCTGGGTTTTGGTGCCTATTTCATCTATAAATGCCTTTTTTAGTGCCTATTTTAAGTTCAAATAGTCAATTTCAATTTTTTACGAGCTATACATAGCCTAAATTTAAAATTTTTTTGAATTATCAAGCAAATATTTCAAGGGGGGGGGGGGGGGTAAAGGGGGTAATTACCCCCCCCCCTCCCGAGATTTGAAAAAAAAAAATTATTTTTAATGTAAAATTTTAAAAATTAATACTTAAAAATTTGATTTGTATTTATATTCTGGCAAACAAGTACAGAATTACCGAAATTAAGAAAAAATTGTGTACTATGCGACCAGTCACACCAAATTACCAAAAATAAGACATCAATTTTTTAAATTTTTTTATATTATTTCTTAAATAGTGCCTTTTTAAGTGCCTATTTTAATAATTTTTAGTGCTTAGTTGCCTGCCTATTTTAAAGATTTTTAGTGCCTATAAATCCGAGCCCTATTTATAACTCTAAACTTTTTTTATGATTCCCTTGACCAATTTACTTTAAAATAGGTATTGTTTTACGACAAAAGCATAAAATTAATGAACATTCTAATTAAACAAAAAAACAATTCATGATGACAAATTTGAGACAAAATGTTTCTTATAAAGAGTTTACTCATTTGTGACTCGATTCTCCAAGAGCTCTCTAAACCTTCCTAGTATTTAATTCGTTTTTAACCAAATAAAGTTTCGATCATTATCAGATCTTCATTTGGCAGACAGTTTCTCTCTTGCTGTAAATTTAACTCTGAGCAGATGATATTTTGTGTTGACCAAGATATTGTAGTTTTTGAATCTTGATTACGCTGGCGGAGTCTTTTGGGTCAGAGATTAAAGCAAAAGAGGAGACATTAACCCTTAACTTACTGTTGCATAAATTATATTTTTTTAAGCCATTTGGATACCAAATGGCTTAAATAGAAATGCCTGGACCTCAATAGATATTATAAATAATAACGGTTATCGTCAGAGTCTTAAATGGCCTGAGTTGTCGAAAAGACTGCGTGAATGTGTGTGTGAGTGTGAGTGTGAATGAGAAAAAGTGTGAATGTTTAAAAAGAAAAAAAAAATTTATATTTTTTAAAATTGTAATTATTTTACCTTATTTCATTTTATTGGCTTCTTGCTCAAGATTCTTTATTATTTTAAATATATCTAAACATAGTTTGAATTAGATGGGAACAATTTTTCCTACAAATCAAAATTTATTTATTATTGCTATGTTAATTTATTTATATTAAACTCATACAGAGAAAACATTGAGGCCTCAAGGGAGTCTACCTCACGTTTTTTCTATTAACGAGGTTTAAGGTAAATAACCAGCGGCGTAACCAGCCTTTGAGGGCGGGGGGGGGGCGAAGCTTAACTAGGGCGCCGATTTTCCAGTGGGCTCCGCCCCTGGACTCCCTTGCTCGCCTCCGGCGAACAATTGCCCGCCTTCGGCGGGCAAATTTCTTGCATCCTGTAATTTCCTCAGCGAATTTGTGAAACAAATGAAATTGTTTATATTTATATGTTTTTTAATGACACCTGTATGATTTTGTTTTGATTTTTCTTTGCTTTTACGAAAAATGTCGTTTTCTTCTGTGATTATTTCAAAAAATATTCAGTTTTCGGAAAAATATCAAAGAATAGAAACTTTTTAAAATTGAGTATTTTATCATAATATAACAAAAAAATTTCAAAATATTTGAAAAAACCTTTTAAGTAAAGTACTAGTCCCAAGTGAAGTATTTACTCCAAAAGTTGATAGAAATCTACAATTTTAGTGTAAGGAGCATTTACCAAATTTCATCTATATAGCTGCTTTGGTTTTTAAGCAATCGCGTTCACACACACACCCAGACGTAATTCCAAAAGAATATACGAGAAAGTCTCGGGGAAGTCATTCCCCATATTTTTTTTTTAACACACTTCCCATTCACACTCACACACACATGCACAATGTCTTTTCGGCAACTTAGGCCATATAAGACTTTGACTTTGACATTTGGTATCCAAATGGCTTAAATAAAATCATCGGACTGCCTGGGATCCGAGCCCCCGATTAGAGCCCTGCACGGGTACGGGTTGGCCCGTAGGCCCGTTACCCGCCTGGCCCGCGGACCGGGCCGGGCGGGCTTTGGAGGCCATGAAAAAATTACGGGCGGGTACGGGCGGGTAGCAAGTCTAAATAAACGGGTTCGGGCGGACGGGCATGCAAATGAAATTGTATTTAAAAATTGCTAGACATTTGTTCATTCATTCACTAAATCTCGGGCGGGTTTGAAAAAATTCCGGGCGGGCTCGGGCGGGCCTGAAGAATGGTAAAAGCCCTTTCATTTTGAGAAAATCGAAAAAACTGAAAAACTACATCAGTAAAATACTAGTACTTTTTGGCCGATTTTGATTAAAAGCTTATTTTCACGGTCCCGGGGGTGTTTAACTTAAATATAACATTTCAGTCTCATAGCTCAATTCAAAAAATTAAATATTAAGGCTTATACGAATCCTGAGTAAATCTCCACAGCCTTAAAACATCAAATTAAGGCTTATATATTGCAAAATAAAAAAAAAATTAATTATAAAGCCTCTATATACGTTATTTATTATTTTTGGAATTAAATTCATTTAAAATAGTAGAATTCAAGTTGTAATATAATTTTAAAAGAAAACAATCAATTTTTTAAGACAATCGATGAAAAGAATATGATAAAATCACATTCGCTGGGCTATATCTTAGAGGCCGTAGGGCGCCTATGCCGGTTTCGGGGGGCGCCAAGGGCTCGTTACGCCACTGTAAATAACTTAACATCGCTTAATAAACTCTGTTGGTTTTGCATATACCCGTTTATTATAATAAATTACTCTATTTAAATGAGAAAGGGGAGATTTTTTTTGTTTTGAATGTTGTCATACCTCACAAATGAATGCCTTTGTTATTTTTTAAAAATATTTATAAATAAAAAAAATCTTACTTCAAATATCATTTTATTAAAAACATGGCTATTATTCCCCAATATCGGATACCATGGTTCAGGCTCTCTGACAGCGCTATCACTACACCCAAAGGACTCTTCTAAGCAAAACACCCATCTTTATCATAAAAAATCTATATATATAACTAGTCGCAAAGCCCGCCTTCGGCGGGCTTTCCGCCTAGCCAGGGGGCTGCGCCCCTGGACCCCTTGCTCGCCTTCGGCGAGCAAGTTTATTCCCAATTTAGGATATTTCTTGTTGCAATGCAAGTGTTAAGATGTTAAGGAAGGATCTTATATTCAAGCGAGGCGAGGGTACCGAATGGGAACAGCACAAAAGGGTCTGTTTATGACTGTTTAAAGGGTCAGTCACCTGCTTCCTCTCTTCGCTTTTCAACTGCTGCGTAGCCCCCACCCCCAGCCCATAGTCAGGTAGGAAGCTGGTTCACACAGCACAATGGACGCTCTCTAATTTCTAGCCAACTTGTTGATTTTGTGTTCCCATATTGAAGAAATTTCATTATAATTAATTTTCCAAAATATTTAAGAGATTCAAATTATTACTACGTTACTCCCAGAGCCAAATTTTATATGTGTACTTAATTTCAAATGGATTCATTGAAAATTGTGGATTTCTATAGAACATATACATACATATTTACATACATACATACATTTTTCCCATTTCATTTTTATATATATAGATTCACTAATGTCCGTCTGTCTGTCTGTCTGTCACGCTCTATTTAGGCAACTTCCCGTTGGAATTTTGAAATGAAATTTTTTTATGCATAAAGAGGACCTTCTCGGGATTACAGGAAAATTATTTTCATCCCGAAATTCCCATAACTTTTTGAGTTATTAATTTTTAAAGTTACGATTTCTCCCATAGGAAATGTATAGAGAAATATTTATGTATTCTTTTCATTTGAGTATTCCATGAATGTAAACAAATCCTCAAGCAGGCTCTGGATTGGAATAGGTAGTAATTCTTTTCTTTTCATTAGTAAGAAGCAAAGGCGAGGGTCCGCCGCAGGCGGGCCCGAGCCAGCTGTCGGGGGGTCCAGGGGCGAAGCCCCCGCTATAGATGCAAAGGCGGGCGCCACGGGTTCTCATAATTAAGAAAAGGCGAGGGTCCGCCGCAGGCGGGCCCGAGCCAGCTGGAGGGGGGGTCCAGGGGGGCGAAGCCCCTCGGCTAGGCGCGAAGCCCTCCAAAGGCGGGCGACGCGGCTAGTATTCTTATATTTGTACTTGACTTAGGGCCGATAGTATAACGGTCGGTCAAGTCAACTTTTGACCGCCGGTCAAGGGAACCTCAGTCAACATTTGACCGCAGTCAAATCTAGTTCCGTAGTATAAAAAAATGAACTCCGGTCCCATGACCGAAGCTCATACCATTGACAAACTCGCCTGTTGCTAACTTCATATTTATTTTGAATTCATTTTTATGATTTTTGAGTTGCTGTCAGCTTGCTGTTTTAAAATTATTGCTAAGATGGCCAAATTTAAACATCAGTAAAGGGGCACATATAAAAATATAAATAAATCGAAACACCATTGACCAGGGAGGGGGGTTCTTGATTAAAAATTAGTTATATATGGAGCAACAAAAATTTCCAGAGAACGCAAAAATATTGTAATATTTTTTTTTTTTTAATTTCAACAAAAAAACAATTTACAAATATAATATTTTATTTTGGCATCTTTCTCATTTGAGTGAATTTTTTTTAGTTGATTGCTGTCAAAAAACACGTTTAGCCACTATCAATTATAGTTTATAAAATATATTCCGTCAAATCCGATTTGTCGACTCCTCACAATCAGGCAATCATATCAAACATAATAGTAGACACCATTACAAATATATTATTTTATTCGAATAACTTTTCTTTTTAAAAGAAAAAAAAAAAAAAGGATAAAAAAAAGACCTGAGGACTAAAGCTTTTTGCTAAAAAATAAATAATATATATAATAATATTATTTTTTATTTATTAATATTTATTCCCTTATTATTAATATAAAATTTATTATTATTATTTTGTGAATATTTATATAATTTTAAAATTTTACCAACATTACTAACTATTATTTATACTTTAAATTAAAATATATTGTCAATTTTATAATAAACTGTATTTT
Organism: Euborellia annulipes; assembly: GCA_023213315.1. Taxonomy (NCBI): domain Eukaryota; kingdom Metazoa; phylum Arthropoda; class Insecta; order Dermaptera; family Anisolabididae; genus Euborellia; species Euborellia annulipes. The sequence continues at coordinate 40,483 of JAKCPI010002758.1, forward strand.
TACTTTGTTTGGTATTTATATTTTTGTTTATGTATTTAAAAATACGTGATCACCTATGGCCAGCTGTCAAAATTGGCTATTTGAACTCCGGTCAAAAATTTGACTGGCCGAATTCGGCCGGTCAAGTTGAACCTCGGTCAAAGCTGATTTGACTGGCGGTCAAGTTTTATACTACGCAATTCTCGGTCAAATCGCCTGTTGACCGAGGTTCAAACTTTGAACTAGCTTTATACTATCGGCCCTTAGATTAACTATTTTGTTTATAATTTCGTTTATAATTAACCGATTTGCACGAATGAATGATTTTTGGAAAGCTAAAGAATTACAGAATATCATACATATACTTTCTTTGCATTCAGGGATGTTAAAAAAATTTTAGGGTTGTCCAAAGTTAAGAAAAACTAGAAAAATTGGATTTTTTTTAACTTTTAGCCGTGTTTTGCACCACTAAATCACCTCTGATTGGGCTGAATCTTTAGATTTATATGTATCTTAGCTACCTGTATATTTTTAAGAGGAAACCCCATAAAAAAATCTAGAAAACTCAAAATAAGAGCAGCTTTAGAGCAGAATTTCTATTAAAACGTTATATTCTCTATATCTCAAAAACTAGAGCTATTCGAGCAAAACTGATGGCATTTTTGGAAAAAGAACGACGCATATACTCAGAGAACAGCTCAAAATACCCCGGGTATCAAAATCACTGTTAGCCTTAATAATGTTTCCTAATTATGACAAAAATCTATCTCAAGGGTTGTTTTAATTAATTTTTCTCTATGATCCCATTATGATCCCTCGATGAGGCTTATATTATCTTTTAACCTTTAAGCAAGGACTATTTTAGAATTTTTTCAAAATTTTTTAAGAGGTACTTTTTGATAAAAAATGATTTTTTGCACTTTTATGGCAAAAATCTAAAAAAAAAGGGTTGTTTTAAATTAATTTTTCTATATGAACCCAAGATGAAACTTAGTTTTATCTTTAAACCTTTAAACAAGGATTATTTTAGAATTTTTTCAAAATTTTCGAAGGGGTACTTTTTGAGAAAAATTAATTTAAATTTTTGATTTTGAAATTAAAAACATTTTTTTTATTACCACCCATGTTGTATATCATTGGAAAGGGTGTCTAAAAAGCTGTAAAATAACACCTCATTCATCTTTCTATCTCATCTCTAAAAGATTTTATAGCAATTTAAATAGATGTGGTTAGGTCGATTTTTTGCCATTTTTGACAATTATAACACCCCATACCTTTTAAACGAGTTGAGATATCAAGTTGAAATTGGGGCTTTTTCTTAGTCTCTATTGACTCTACCTATGTACCAAATTTCATACAAATCTGAGATGGTGAGGTTAAAAAGTGTATTTGACGTGGAATGATTCTTTTTAATACGTCTTTTATTCAATAAATTAAAAAAAAATAGTGTGCTGTGCGACGAGTCACACCAGATTACCCCCCCCCCCCCGAGAAACACCTCTGGATCCGCCCTTGGGCCGAGTAGGGACGCTTGCACGAAAAAGTTAGCGGCTTGAATAACTCCTCTGCTTTAAGAGGTATAATTATGATAAATATACGGTTAGAAAGAATGATTTTTGAGCTAAAAATCTTTAGCCATTTATTTTTTTCTATCATTTCATTTTACCACGCTGCGGTAAATTTACTGGTAAATTTGAAAGTTTAAACCCCTGTAGATTCAGAACGGATAATCAGATCAGACTAAATGTGATGTCAATTTGTGCAGAAAGAAAAACTCTAATAATTAATTCTAAAATCAATTTTCTCACTCAAATCAAACCTCATTTTTTTAGGCAAAAAATTATCGAAAAATTGCCCTTTTTGCGCAATGCATTAGAAAGATTGGTTTTTCTTAATAATCATCATTACGATATATAAAGCGCTAACCACTGACTTCCTGTGTGTATGTCGTCTCTTTACCACTCTCTCTCTCTCTCTCTCTCTCTCGCTGATTGACCAGAGTCACAGGAAGTGAAGTCAGAGAGGGAAATTTAAAACTTTAAAATTTTGCAATTGCTCGCCGAAGGTGGCAAAATTTCCAAACAGTGAGCAAGAATAAACTTGACGCTCGCCAAAGGCGAGCGAGGGGGCCCAGGGGGCGCAGCCACTTGTGTATTAATAAAATCAAAGTTGGCTGAATTGTTTAAGTGGTCAACAATATTTTTTTCCATCCTCACTTAAAAAAATCAAACAATATAAATACAATAACCTTATATTTCTTTCTTTTATTTTTTATCGACATTCCACACGCTGGTTTTTCAAGGCCAACTACCACAATTTCCTTCTTTCTTGGTGGTTTTTGCTATCAGACCTCCAGTGAAGGCGCTACGGGGGGTAAGTGCCCCCCTACAATACCCCCCACCAATGAGAATACCGTAAGCTGGCGCGTCACAGCTGATTTATCTTTAAAATGAGATGTAAAGCAAATAATAAAACAACTTAGCTTTGGTTAAAATACTAGATATTTGTCTTTTTGGAACACTTATGTAATTTGTTTGCTGTGAGATCATTATAAAGATAAATAATTATTTGTGTATGATATTTAAGTTGAAAAAATATTTATCTATTGTAGTATTAGTGTTCTAACAAATTTAATAGCGTCAATATATTAGTCTTAATTATCTGATAAGTTATCTAAACTGAAAAATTTATTAAATCGAGTGATTTATCTTGATTATATATATTTAAAATAAAAAATTTGGTAAATTATTTTTTATTTTATTTATTGCAAATTCATTATTGTTTTTACACTTTTTAAAACAAATGTTTTATAATAATAATACATTTATAGGAATACTGATGAGTTGGTTTTTATTCAACAGTTTTAAAATAGTCTTTGCTTCCTTCAGGATTTGGTTTCATTGTTTTGGCACCCGGTTTCCAACCAGCTGGGCAAACTTTAAGAGGAAAAAAATTAATTAATGAAAAAGAAATAAATTGTCTTAAGAAAGACTAAGTAAAATTATTTAGTATATGTGAGGTTTCACTACGTTATACATGAAAGAAAATTTTTTTTGAATTTATACAGCGTGTGACTCAGTCACATGTACTTTTGAGGATGGGCTAATAGCCCGAAATATATCGAGTTAGAAATTCAAAAAATTTTTCTTTCATGTATAACGTAGTGAAACCTCACATATACTAAATAATTTTACTTATAAATATGTTTCACGTAAAACCTACACCACTTTCCCTCCAAAATGTCTTAAGATTATTTTTACTTTTTTTTAATTAAAAAAAATTATAAATACACAAATTTAATACATATAACATCTGCTATTTTCTTAATATAGTAATACTGTATTACTATACCAGAGATGGACAAGTAATTCATTGTATTGTAAATTTCGGCCAAAAGCTCAATTTTTGTAAGATTTATTACAATTTAAAGGAGGCAGATATTTAAGAATAATTTAAAAGATATTTATCAAATTTTTAACTTGAAAATAGGTTACTTGTAATCCAAATATACATTGTGTGCACATTTCAAGTAGTTTATAAACGTTTTTGATTATTTGAAATAATGAAAATATGTTCCATATTTGAAAATATATTTTAATTAAAATTAAATATACAAATTATAGACTAGGTCATTTGTTTCAAAGGTTTTATTAATTAAAAAATTAACACTTGATTGTGTATATTTTGTATATTTAATTTTAATTTACAAAATGTTCAACGAGAACCAACGGTCGAAAGTTTAAATTATTCCATATTTGAAATTTTATCTTCATTAACTATTAACTACGAATTATAAACTATTTGAGATACGTTTATTTGAATTAAAAATAGCCTATTTTAAGTTGGTATTATTTTTTATTTATTATTCGTAATTAAATATCTATCTTCTTTTAAATTTTAATCAATTTTCTAATTTTTTTTTTTTTTTTGCTCCAAAACTGGCGCGGGCACGGGTGCAGGGGTATATAGCATGAGACCTAGGGTCAGCTTAAGCTTTCCTCTGGGAGATCATGCCACAGTATTCTCATTTACTCAGACAGCCAGGCTGCACTTGCTGCTCTAAACAGTAGTAAGATTGACTCAGCCTTGGTCCTCGAATGCTTTAATTCACTACAGAAACTGGGGAGACATATTGGAATAAAGTAACGAAATGGCAGAAGAACTTGCCAGAGTAGGTTCATCAAAACCCCTTTCTGGGCCAGAGCCAGCCCTAGGAATACTCAAGTGTTCTGTAAGGGAGGCTATCAAAGACTGGTCAAGAGAGCGGCATTTTCTAACTTGGGATAAAATTCCAAGCAATCGACAAGGTAAGGCATTTATGAGTAGACCTTGCAAAAAGAGAACTGAAGAATTGCTAAAATGCAATAGAACTCAGATTAAAACTATCACAGCCTTCTTGACTGGACATTCACCGGTCAGGAAGCACCTGTGGAATATAGGCTTATACAACAGCGATCTGATGTGCAAGGAATTAGAGACTGCTCAACACATAGTCTGCGCGTGTGAGGCGCTGGCGTATAAAAGATACAAAATATTTGGGAAAGCATTGATTGGCCCAAAATAAATAGGTACCAGCTGCTCAGTCACGTGGATATTTTATCTAATTTAGGACACTGATTTCATGAGCTTTGGAATACATAACTCTACAGGATAAACAGACCTAAGAGTTAAAAACAGTAGCCAACTTACGGATTCACCTAGACTGCAATAGCAGAGATCGGTGAAGCGTTTGTTGGCTGCGACTAGGCTTAGCACAATAAGCCACTTAGGCTGAGGTGTACTTGGGGTGGCAAGACAGGCCCCGAGAAAAAAAAAAAAAAGTATTTTTTTAGAAACTTTTATAATTGAACATTTAACCGAAATGTAATTGAGTTACTTGTCCATACCTTCGGCCACCATTTGCTCAATAAAATTATTTAATTTTTTTCCTACGGAATGTTAGTATCTTTATCGCTGTGTGAAACAAATATCTGTCCAAATGTTGACCTCCTCATCGAGGTCATTTCTTTGTAGGCTTTCTTCAACTTGGCTGCTTTCATTGCTGTTTATTAGGCAAATTTACATGTCGAATAGATACAGTAAGGAGTAAATTTAATCAACAATTGTTTAAGAATTATAAAAATATATACAAAAGAAGTAATCTATTAACTATTAAATGTATATGCGAAGCGAAAAAAAAGTTTCTAATGCTTTCGGGAATTTTGTTCAATTAGTTGTTGAAATAAATCAAACAAGATCACTTCGTATAATTGCAAATAAAAAAATTATTCGCTACAGATTGAGTGCCCTTCACACAGCAATAAATAGCCTAAGATCTACTGGCAATGTTCAAAAAAAGATGAATATTTATTTAAACCATGCAAAAAAATAAAAATTAAGGTCGTTAATAAATGTAATTGATAGATACCTTCGCCATACTTGTCGGTATATTGAAAAGCTTGAACTAAACGTAGAGCCTCATCGACATTCCTTCCTACTGGAAGGTCATTAATAGTGATTTGTCTCAAGTTTTGTTGACCATCGATAATAAATAAGCCTCGGAATGGAATTCCTGTTTCCTCGTTGTAAACGCCATAATCACGTGCTATCTTACCGCTTTTATCAGCTAAAAGTGGAATGTTCATTTGGCCAAGTCCGCCTTGTTTGCGTGGTGTATTAATCCAAGCCAGATGCGAAAAGTGGCTATCGCACGAGGCGGCAATTAGTTCACAGTCAATTTTACGAAATTCATCAGCCCGATCAGAAAATGCGATGATTTCAGTTGGACAAACGAAAGTGCTAGAAATAAATCAATTTCCAAAATTATTATAATTATTCACTTTTCTAATAATAATTTGAGATTAAAATTTATTTTTATTTATTATTTAAGATTTATTGTTTTTTCAATGCAAAAAAAATTTAATTTATCCAACTCTGTTTTCTCTAATTAACTCCTGGTTTCATAACTCTAAAAACTTAATTTTAATCTTTTCTCTTTGGTTGCAGTTGGATTCTCATTATCAGGTTGGGCTCAAATTGAGACGATAATTTAACAAAAACAAAAGATGATGTCAAATTAGGAATTCCTTTTAGAGAGATGAGAAAATGTGATGTCGGGAAGGGAGATAGATACTCAGAATGCGTCAAATGAGATCTTTCCCTGGATGTCATTCATTTATCTCAATAATCGATTGGTTTTATTTTCTATTGAGAAATGATTGGAATGTTTAGGAGTTGACCCAAGGAATATCGAGACTAGATTCTATTGAATTTACACTTTTTACCAAGCTTTTAGATCTATGGATTCTATTTTGTGTAAAAATTTATTCAAAATATAAATTAATCAATTTTTTATAAGGATTTCATTTTTGGAATTTAGAAAATAATTTCTCAAAATTTCCATTTTATTCACAATGAAAAAAATAATGGACAATTATATTTTGAATAGAAATAAGTAAATTAAATTTTGATAAAAAATTATTTAGATGATGTCATAAATGGAATTCTTATCAAAAACTGATTCATATTTTGAATGAATTTTTAATCACTTGTTGAAAAAGTGGAAATTCAATAACATCTCTTGTGAAATAACTTTCTGGTGGTTTGCATATTTTGGGGCAACATTTTTTAATCTGTGCATAATAATATAATTGGAACAGAGTGAAATTAATTTTAAAAAAGATAGCGATTAAAAAAATTGAGCGAATGGTTAAATTAAAATGGGAATGGTAATAAAAGTTTGAACAGAAATTCAAAAGAACTTGAATTTTTAATCAATTAAATTTTTTAATACTGAACAGTTTTTTTACTACTTTTTTCGTCACATTTATTGATGGTCAATATAATTTGAGCAGCCATAAAGCGAGGCACGTTGAGCACTTGCTCAAAGGAGACAAGGCTGTGTAAAATATTTTTCGCAATTGACTTAAGAAAATAAGATTTAAACTTTCGACCGTTGGTTCTCGTTGAAACATTTTGTAAATTAAAATTAAATATACAAATTAAACACTAGGTTATTTATTTCAAAGGTTTTATTAATTGTCATCATCAGAAGTGATTACATTCTAATACAAGGAATTGTCGAAATAGGTATCAAGTGTCAATTTTTAATTAATACAACCTTTGAAACAAATAACCTAGTGTTTAATTTGTATATTTAATTTTGACTTAAGAAAAGTCTACTCTGGGGGTCGCCTAAGTGAAATTATAAAAATTCTTGCCGAGAAGTATCAAATAAATAATTTACCGAGGCAAAAATGCCTCACTCATCGCCAGCCTTAGTAGATATTCATTTCATATAATCGAATTTTCTACCTCCTTCATACATTTAAATATTTAAATTTTTTAAGAAATTATGAGTAGTAAAAACATTTAAGATAATGAAGCTTTGCAATTAAAAAAATGCTTTGGTTAATAATGCTTTTACTTTTTTTGTATTATATTAACTGAATAAAAACTTACAAATCAAGAGGATAAAAGAATAGGATTAAATATTTCCCCTTGTAATCTTGAATGTTAATGTCTTTGAATTGGCCATTAATGACAGCAGTCCCGGCGAATCGGGGAGCAGCGGCTTGCAGTTTCGGCATTTTTGCTTTTAAATAATACTAGAAAAAAAGATGCGTCAAAATCAAATTAGTAATAGCTGATAAATATTGTGAAATATAAATGATGAAATCAGTACTTTAAATTCAAGGTGAAAATAATAAAATAAGGAAAATGGAAATAGGAAAAAATAACTTCTAAAATTATTCAATTATAAAACAAGAAATGTTTTTAATCAAAGGACAAAGGGATTTTTTTTGTTATGCCAGAACAAAGGATTTGGAGAAATCTTTTAAATATTTTAAATAAAAAATTTGCAAATTGTTGTAAGATGTAATAAAGAGAGTAAATTATTACCTTTTTAAGTAAGTGTGAAAAATATAAATAAAGATGTATAATAAATAAAGATGAGGTGATGATCGAAGGTGAGAGAGAAGATGAGCTTGAGTGAGATTAAATGCTCTCTGATCGGAACAAATAGGCAAATGCAGGCAAATGGTGAATGGCGAACGGCCAGAGAACAGGCAATGGCCAAAGGATTATCTGTGGGCAGGGAATGAAGAATGGAGAATGGAGAATGGCGAGCAATCAGGCAGGAACAAGGAACGGGGAACGGGGAACGGGGAATAAACCAGGGAGGTAAAAAAATGGAGTGTTTAAACAGCGACCCCTTCAGGAAGAGTTATGAATGTTATTTCGCCGCCGAAATTTAAATATAAAATTGAAAGGTTTTTCGCCACGAAATAAGGGGTTTCTCCCGAATAAATACAACCATTCCCTAAAGGTTTCTCACCCAAATGAATCTAAATAGTTAGTTAATGGTTTTTCTCCAGGATAAATAAAAAGCATGTCTTTTTTCCGGAATAAAAAAAAAAAAAAACAAGTTCCAAGTTAACAATATTTATTATAATTAAAATTAAAAAAATATACAATATATTCTTAACAAATAATCAAAACAATAAAAAGGACAAAATATTTTTTCCCAGGCAACTTCCAATAAAAGACAGAGTTTCACGCAAACATACATATTTATTAAATTTAAAATTAAGATGAATAAAGTAAACATTAATTTTCCTCTGGACAAATTCAATTAAAAAAAAATATATTTGTTAACATATAAAAAAAATATAGGGAATGACTTCCCCGAGACTTTCTCGTATGTTCTTTTGGAATTACGTCTGAGTGTGTGTGTGAACACGATTGCATAAAAATCAAAGCAGCTAGATCGATGAAATTTGGTATATGCTCCTTACACTAAAATTGTAGACTTCTATCAACTTTTGGAGTAAATACGTCACTTGGAAGTAGTACTTTACCTAATAAGTTTTTTTAGAAATTTTGAAATTTTCAATTTTTTTGTTATATTATGATAAAATCCTAAATTTTAAAAAGTTTTTATTCTTTGACATTTTTCCGAAAACTGAATAGTTTTTGAAATAATCACAAAAGAAAACGACATTTTCCGTTAAATTTGGAAGGAAAAATCAAAACAAAATCATACAGGTGTCATTAAAAAACTTGTAAATATAAACATATTCATTTGTTTCACAAATTCATTTTTTATATATCTTCTTATATCTCTGCTATTTGGCATTCAAGTATGACCTCATTGTCAACTATTTTTACTAAATAATAAAATAAAAAATAAACTTAAAGTTATCATAATATTATTATATTTTGTATTATTATAACTTAAATAAATCCTTATAGTGCCAAAAATGTCTTTATTAAGAAAGCTAAAAAGCAGTCGAAACAAAGTCGGCCATGTTGGCCGACTCAGACAACCTTAAAAGGAAAATTACAATACCCTTGTATTGTAAAATTAGAAACCTTTTTGTAAAATTACAAACCCTTTTCTAAAATTACAAACCGTGTTCTAAAATTACAATGCCGTTGTATTGTAAAATTAGAAATCGTATGGTAAAATTACAATATTTACTCTAATTTTCCAAGAGAATTGTAATTTTAAAATGTTTTTTGGTTGTAAAAATTTTTTGAATGCATAGATTTGTAAATTTAGTATACAAATCAGGGGCGTATATAGAAATTTTTTTCGGGGGGGGGGGGGGGCCGAACTCAAAAATTTTTCTGAGGAAAATTTTTTTTTAAGAAACTATACTTTTTTTCACACGAAATTTTTTGAGGAACATTTTTTCTATTGCGGAACCAAAGTTGTCCATCCTGCGGAAAAATTTGTTGCGCTGATGTCTGTATATCCCTATATATGTATATGTGTTTGGGAAATTTCGGGGGGGGGGGGGGGGCCCGGGCTCCCTCGGCCCCCCCCCCCCTTAAATACGCCCCTGATACAAATGTATGGTAGTTATCATTTACAAGGAAAATTTGTAAATTTACTATACTAAAACATACTAAAATTAAAATTTTTTTTTACAGTGTAATAATTTTTATTATTTTTCATTTGAGAGATTTAATCAATTTTAATAGGCTTTAATTTTTTATAAAGCAAGGCAAAAATCAATTCTTTTCAATGGAAAAAAAATTTAATTTTTTTTTTAAATATATTTTACTTTCTCTTACCTTATATATGAAATATATATAGAGAGAAAGAAAGTTTGTATAGAGCTTAAATATCTAGTCATGGCTTGGGTCCAATGGGGGGGGGGGGGGGTTGAACCCCCAAATCTCCCCCCCCCCCCCGTGGCTACGCCTATGCACACAGGTACAGGTAGAGCAGGGGGTGGACAGCTCTACGGGAAGAATTTCCTCAAGTTTTTATTTAGTTACACGAAGGTATAACCAGAGAGCACCGCTGGGCTGTCTGAAATAGTTCAAAATTTACTCCATAGATGTCCCAGGCCAGGGAGTTTTGATTGTCATTTTCAAAAGCTTATTTCAGGATTGTATGATCTGTGTTACGGTCTTTTTCAATATATAGGATTTTTCATAAATATTTTAAAAAAAAATATTTCTTGGTGTTATTCTTAATACCAATATTATATATGACCATATTTTTAACACAGAAAAGAATCGATCCATTGTCAAGAGAAGCCCTACAAAAATCTTATCTGAAAAGAAATGGGGTTATTTATTTTGATTTCCTACAAAAGATAAATTTTTTACAATTTATAATAAATTATTATTGGTTCAGAGGTAGAGTATTAACTGCTGATACCAAAGGTCAAGGGTTCACATCTAGCATCATATAGAGACGGGGTCTAAATGGCCTCTTATGCCGTAAAAGACCTTAAACTTAATCGAATAAAAAAAATTAAAATAATTAAATAAATAAATAATTCATAAAAAAAATTTATGAATTTCATTCATTTAAAAAAAAAAAAAAAAAAAAAAATATGTCGGAAAATTCTTTAAAATATTTAAGTTATTTGAGATACAAATTTAGAGACACTACTTGTCCTTAATTTGATTTCGTTTAAAAAAAAATTAAAAGTAGGCCTAACAGTTGCAAATTAAGTAGCTTAAAAAGGTATGTGAAAATAACAAAACCAGTGCACGCGAGAGTAAAATCGTAGAATTTGCAAACAACGAATTCGAACGAGCTTGAGTTCAAAACCCATGTGGGTGAATTTTTTTTTTCCACCGCTTACTGTTTAGTTGGAACTGCGGCCATAGAGAGCGTTAATTTGACACAAAATTTCTGTTTAATTTTTGTGCGCAAAGTTAGTTCGCAGAAACTTCTGTAAGGGGGCGTCAAAACTTGTGGAAAACTTTTAACATGGAGCTGTCCAATCTTGATATATGTATGATCTGTGAGGTAGAGTCCCTGTATATCAGAGTCTGGCCATACGGGAACTGTTTTTCTATTGGTCGCGCCATCTTTCTTCCTGATTTTAGCGCCAATTCAAATTTTCAATGCATCTCTATGGGATTAAAAAATATTTCATTTAACTTTTATAACGATACCCGTTCAAAGTATCATGAAATCTTTTTAGAACATTATTTTAGAGGTTTCAATTTATAAATATTACTCATCATATGTTAAAAATCTCCATTAATTTTATTATATTGAGAATGCAAAGTTTAGGGTTATATTTAGATGATTAGAATCTTAAAATCACTTTTAATTTTGAGTTTATGTATATTTATATATGTATTTAGCTTACAATTTATTTTCCTAATTATAAAATAGAGTTTTCTAAGAAAATAATCGATTTAAAAAAGAATAAAACAAATATAAATAACGTTAGTAATTAACTCATTGCAAAAAAAAAATGAAATCTTTTAAGAATTTTCTTTATTATTAAAAAATTATAATTTATACAGAATTTGAACTCAGAGATATTATATAATAGAATAAAAAAAAAACATGTTTTCAATATCTGCCGTAAAGAGGGGGGGGGGAGAGGCGGCTTTTAAATCCCGCACTGCCCCATTTGCCCGATCCTAACTGACGGAGGCAGAAAAATGAAAAACAAAATACCAAATTTGAGAAAAGATACCCGACACATTTTTAGATCAAAAAGAGAACGTCTGAGCACCCTATATTTATGTCCGTGATCAAGAACGGGTCCAGAGAAGTTTCTTAGGAGGGGGGGGGAGTAATCTGGTGTAACTGGTCGCACAGAACACAATTTTTTCTTACTTTCGGTAATTTAAAAGTGCATTCCGTTTTTGTTTACCAGAATATATTTACAAATCAAATTTGTAAGTTTTAATATCAAAAATTTTTTTTCTCGAATCTCGGGGGTGGGGGGAGGGGGGAGGGTAATTGCCCGCTTTCCCCCCTTGTATTTGCCCTTGTCCGTGATAAAGTCAAAGCTCTTATAAAATTTTTCACATATAGAGTAGGCCTAATTTATAAATTCCAAATGTATATTTTAAAAGGAAAAGTAAAGGAAAAATAATTCATTCATTTAAATAATATTCTTGAGATTATTCACTTTATTTTAGAAATAAATATTACATATATAGCTATGAGAAACTGAAAAATGACAGATTGGGAAATGTCAAATTCAAATGTTTTTTCATTAAATAAATTATTTTGAGTGGTTTTACTTACTTTTTTTTACTATATAAATAATCATTTAACTATTAGCTTCTGTTTCTATGAGTTTTTTTTTGAATAAAATTATTATATAATTAATTAACAAAAAAAAATCATTTTTTCGCCATGTATTCAATGGAGCGGTCGGAAGAAAGATGGCCGACAATTCTAACGGTCGCTCGTATGACCAGACTCTGATATACAGGGACTCTAGTGACAAGTGGACTGCCGCACTGCCGCTAGCATGCCGATTTGAGTATAGTGGGCGGAGCTACCGAATCTGGGACTGCGACGCTAGCGCCTCTTACCTCTGGCGTTAGCAACTTTTCTTATGTCAAATCCTGTGAGTTACAACCCCATGATCTATAAGCTTACCAGGACTGAGGATGGACCAGGGATGGACGAATAAAATTTTGTCCGGCATTTGGCATCCAAAGCCTCTCTTTATTTGCTGCATCTGTACTTGCCCTCTTCCATTCTAAAAAATTATCCAAAAAAGAATTATTAAATGTCAAGATAATAAGTATGAATATACTGAATCTTGTTTATGTTTAGTTCATGTCAAATGTATTATAAGAAGGTATTGCATACACAAACTTTAAACAATACCTGTATTACAGTACACTGGTTGTGAAGTGTTTAATAATTGTAACATAATAAATAAATGCATTGTATATATGCATAAAAATATTTTGTTATTTTTAGGCTGAACGCACACCGATCGAGCAAAAACGTTTTTGCCTGAAACTGTTTTTTAATGCTTTTCTATGGGTCAACGCACACCGAAGAGACAAAACACAATTGGTCACGATTTGACATCATCGATCAAAATGTATTACCCGAAAACGTTTTTGCTCGATCGGTGTTTGTTGACATCGAGCAGAACGTTTTGGCCGAAAACGTTTTTACTCGATTAATGTGCATACAGCCTTACTCATTTATTCCTAAGATAATAACAATTTCCTGCTTTTTAATCTTTTAATCCCAATCATTATATATTTATATTTTTTTTCTTTCTTTTTTTATTTTATATTTTTTTATAAAAAACTTTATAAAAATTATTTAAAAAGGTAAATTTTAGAATTTTGGTGTTTAGGCTTTCGCAGTTTCATTAGTCCGGCCACTCATTCTGTGGCTTTCAGGTACAATTCAGCTAAGATTATAAAGGTTGTTACATCTGTGACAATCTCATTTGAATTGAATTTAGAATTTAGACTTTTATATTTGTTATTATTAACAATAAACGCTTCTGTGGTCAAAAAGTTAACATTTTTGCAAACAAACCACAGCTAAACCCAAATCAATTTAGTTCTGTCAATCATCAGTGGTCTTCCTCCTGGCATTTTTGAAAATTTGTTTTTATATATTATAAATAATAAAAAATATAACTCATTCTAGTCATAAATGATTTTGTTTTGAATTTCCTTTCTCGTCGGGTTTGCGCATGCGCATTCGAGTTTTATACATATTATACGTTTTATACAAGTTTTATACATTTTATACAAGTTTTATCCGCGATTTTTGTATAAAACTGCAAAATCGTGTATAAAACCCAACTCTGGTTTCTGCAGAGTTGGCAGGTTTTATCCCGCCGAGTATAATACACGGTTTTATACATGTATAAAACTATTGCGGATAAAACTAGGACGATGTATAAAAAGTATAAAACTGTAAAAAACAACCCCCCTCCCCTGAAAAAACAGTTTACAAGCTTTTCATATTTTATAATGTTTTAAAGCATTGACGATGTTGTTTGCTTTTTATTTAGTGAATAATATAATCAAAATATTAATAATTGAAAAATTAAATTTTATTTGAATTTCCTTCCTTGTCGGGTTTGCGCATGCGCATCCAAGTTTTATACATTTTATACGTTTTATACATTTTATACAAGTTTTATCCTCAATTTTTGTATAAAACTGCAAAATCGTGTATAAAACCCAACTCTGGGTTTCTGTTTGTTCTGTTTATTCCCTGAACTAAACATATCCTCCCTGGTCCCAGGGAATAAACTATAAAACAAAAAATGTGACATTAAAAAAAAAAAAAATAAGGCTTTTAAAAAGAAAATTCCAAATCTTTGGTATTATCTACATTTAAAAACATATTTTAGTTTGTATGTTAAAAGAATATATTTTAGTAAAATAAAAAAAAAAATAAAAACCATTTTCAAGTTGTTTAAATTGTAAGATATGATTTGAATTCGGAACTAACTTCACGATGCCTTTTTTTTGACATTTGGACATTCCTTTCATTCCATTTCTTCTTTATTCCTTGATTTCTTATGTTTTTTTCCTTCAAACCAACAATATGGAATTTATAGTTTCATATCTAATTTATCTTCACTTTCTAATAACCTTTTAACATTGATCCAATTTACTCAACAAACATATTGAAAAGATTTTCTTTTGATTATTATTATTAGTAAATTGTTCCAAATGTAAAAAATGAATTATCATCAATTATTTATTTCATTAATAATTTTTCAAATATTATTTACTTTAACTTTTTCGAAAAAACAAAAAGATTATTATGAAATTTTGGGTTTAAAAAAAAATGCAAGTAAACAAGAAATTAAAAAAGCTTTTAGAAAACTTGCCATAAAATATCACCCTGACAAAAATAAATCTAAAAATGCAGAAGCAAAATTTCAAGAAATTTCTGAAGGTAATTATCAAAATTTTTTTAAAACAAATTTCATTTTCTTTTTTAATATAAATATAAAATCTTTTCAGCATACGAGGTTTTATCAGACCCAGCAAAAAGGAAAAAATATGACCAATTTGGACCAAATTTTAATCCAGATCAACACGGACATACAACACAAGGAAATGGTTTTCAATTCCACTTTGATGACTTCTTTAGAACATTTGAAGATTTTGGGCACAATTCTTATTTTGGGGACCCATTTCACTATCAAAACTTTTTTCAGGTATATGCTATAATATTAATATAAATTTTATTATATTTTATTAAGTCTTTCCTCAGCCTTCTCTTTTAGAACCATAATCTTCTATATACTAATCTTTATCTTTATATTCTAAAATTTTAATCATTGCTCTAAAATTTTATTTTAATATAAAAGATATAGGTTAATCTCTAGAATAATGCAATCAAGTAGAGGTGGGCATTCCGTTCGCGAACGGGAGTGAAAGGGTCGCGCTTTTAACCGTTCTCCAGTCCTCCGTTCGTTGCTTTGACCTGTCTTCGGCGAACGGCCGTTCATCCGTTCATTTGTTTTGCCTGTCTTCGGCAAACGGGCAGTCCTCCGTTCATTTGTTTTAGCTTTTCTTCCTTACTTCTTCGAGTTCGTTCGGGATTTATCGATAAAATTAGGGTGGCAGGCAATCAAAACTGACATTTGTCATTGAATTATTCATATCGTTGTTTTTTAAAACCTTATAGATTGCTTTTTTGGTGTTTTTGTTTAATTTTTTATCAAAATACATAGAAGTAACTATTTTCTAACCCTCAAAGATGATATAAGGTATCCATATGTCCAAAAAATACAAATTATTGATAATATTGATTCCATAGCACACTTGATATTAATATTTTGTAATTTGTTACAATGATGGATATGGTAATTTTTTTTTAACGAACAGTTAAAGCCTTAGAAAAGCTTCGAACTTTAAAAATATTATGAAACCGGCTATGCTCATGAAATTTTGGCAAACGGATAAACGATGATGAAAAAAATATAATTTTTTTATATAAAATTTTAACTTATTAAAAGGTATTAATATTTTTCATAAAATTATTACAGTCAAACCTGGGTAAGCGAGAAAACTCTATAAGTGAGAATAATTCTCAGGTCCCGTACTTCGAGCTCTCAAAAACCTCTATGAGTGAGAAACAAAAACCTGCATAAGTGACAGTCGTTTTTTCCACTCTCACCTCTATAACTGAGAGCCTCTTTTGCATATACCTCTATAAGCGACAATTTAGCTAGGTATGACTCATTCTTATTTTTTTAGGAACTGTGAGTATTTTTGTTGTCTTGTAGTTCGAAGAAATAATATTTATTTGTATTAACGTATTTGTCATGCTTAATTGATTGATTGATTGATTAGTTGTTCTGGGGCTTCTCTTTGCACTGCGACCTTCTAGATCAGATCTATTGTGCTCCCCCGATCTAGGAATGGTTCGAATTCGGGTGATGTTTTACCCCTGAATTCCTATGTCCATCCCTCAGGCCCTAGGTGCCTGGAATTGGAGGGGATGTGTACTCCCTTTTGCTCCAGCAGAGACGTTCGACTTTGGTTGAATTTTTTCGGCAAGTTGGGTTCGAACTCGAGTGACATTTTACCTCGAATTACTAAGCCTCAGCTTATCCGATAAGCCACGCTCGTCTCATTTGTCATGCTTACAACAGTTGATAAATATCGTGGCGGAGCAACGCTTCATATTTAGAAGTCAAAAGACCAGTTCTTGCTATAAAAGCTGTGAATGAAGGAAATATCAACAAAATTTATTACTTTTTAGTACTTTTAAGTAAATATTGGTATTTAATTTCTTGTTTTATTATTTTCTAATCAAATTATTTCAACAAAATTAAATAATTGCATATTAAAGATAGGAAGTCGCCGCGGGCGCGCGCCAATACTCTCTCACTCAAATGGACATGTTTCAAGGGGGGTAGGGGGTAGTTAATGAACTTTGAATGATGTAAAATTTATTTTGGGAGTGTTTTTTTAATAGAATCAACAAAACTATAACCTATCCGAGAAAAAAAAATTCGAAATTTTTTCACAGGGGGGTCGGGGGGGGGGGCTAAATGAACTCCGATTGATGTAAAATTTGATTTGTGGATATTTTTTAATATAATAAACAAAATGAGAAAGTATACGAAAAAAAAAATTTCAAAATCCCGCCCAAGACGGTCGGGTGGGGTTTACCCCAATGGGGTCAAATTTCATTTACGAGTGTTTGATAATATAAGTAAAAAAATTAGAGGGTATAACTAAAAAAAAAAATAAAAATCGAAAAATAAGGGACACCCTAATATATATATATATATTTATTTATTAACATTAAAATAAAATTCAAATATTTTTAATTGTTTAATTTAAATTTATTAAATATTTTTAAAAAATAGCTAACATTTAAGAAAATTTATTAAATTTTAAAACGGAACATGTATTTAAGAATAAGTTATACAAAATAAATTTAAAAAAAAAAATCTTTTAATCTTGAAATTCTTTGAAAATTAATTTTCTTACACATGTCCCAAGTTGATAATCATTTGATAAGAAATTTTTTTTTAATTTGTTTTGAAAAAATTATTGTTCAATACCGTAGCTATCTTTCTTTAGAATTTAATCAATGATTAAATGTTATTTATTATTTTAAAAATTAAAATTTAATAGGTTTACTAGGTGAAATTAATTAATTTTTACTAAAATTAAATGTCATGAGTAGGGCTCGGATTTCGCCCTATTTGCCTTTTTTTAATTTATGGCTTAAAATTTAGACCAATATGATATGTATACGTTTCATGACATTCTGAATAAAAGAAGAGGCATTTGTTAGTGCCTATAGGTCATTTTGATAACTTACCTACCCCAACATAAAAATAGAAGTTGAAGGACAAACTTTGCTATTCCGCCCAGAGGATTTACATTGAAACGCTTTTAAATCAGGCTAATTAGCTTATAAATTTTAATTTTTTTAGCTATTTGATTAAATATTAATATAAAATAGGATCATTAGATTTATATAGGTGCTTATTTATCCATAAACAAGTTTAATTTCATGTGATTTAAAGGTAGAATAATTTTGTTAGGTTATGGTAAAAATTTCTAATTTATCTATTTTTGTCCTTATTTAATATCTTTTGGAAAATCTGTCTGTTAATAGCTATTAAAAAATAAATAAAGACAAGGAAGGATGGGTTTTTATAAAATTACAACAGGAAATACCTGATATAATGTTTGTATTTATTTATTATATGTACCATCAAGAGAAAAGATATTGGACAATATGGCGGCTACCTGGCATTTGAGCTTTATGGCAGGTAGCCGCCATATTGTCCAATATCTTTTCTCTTGATGGTACATTTACCTTATAAAGATCTATGAAATAATGTGTTAAAACATATAATTATTATTTTTATAGGCCTATATTATTTTAATATAGAGAGATTAATATAAATATTAATTTAGTTTATCTGTTTTTTTAATCCCAGGAGTTTATTTTGCCTTCCTTCAGGTATATATGAGAATCTATCAGAGTAACTAAAAAAAAAACAAGTAATTAAGTAATTAAAATTTTAAAGCAGAAATGTAAATTATTTCTAAAATAATGAATAATTGCAATGAATGAATGGAAATATATGTAGAATGTAGAATGGGTGGTTGAATCATATTTGAAATAAGAAAAGTAAACATACCTTTAAACCCTTCTTTTGATGTTCATATCGCTGTCTTTTTTATTTAAATATGTTTATTTAAGTAATAAACATAGATTATATCCGTTTATTTTAATTATAACACATATTCAAGCACTATTCAAGCCAGGAGAGGCCCACTTGTCACTTGTGAGATGTTTCACCTTTGTTGATTATCCTAAATAATGTTTTGAATCATTATATGAAACAAAATAGATATTTTTATTTGTTATTTACCTGAGATAAAGTGTTTAAAGTGTATTTGAACTTCGTTTCAGTCAAATTTCTCGTTTTTTATTGAGCATAACCTCTGACACTGACAGTTGATTCAACTTATTTTATGTTTAAAATTTAATTCTGTAAAGAATCTGTACTTCTCTTGATATCCTTTACGAGCACAATTGATAATATATCAAAATTTTGGCATCTTTGAGTATTTGGAGAGCCTAAATAACTCAAAAACAAACATTATCATATAGGTCATTTTGATAACTTACCTACCCCAACATGAATTTCGAAGTTGAAGGACAAACTTCAATGCATTTACATAGGGATTTATATGATAATGTTTGTTTTTGAGTTATTTAGGCTCTCCAAATACTCAAGGATGCCAAAATTTTGTGATATTATCAATTGTGCTCGTAAAGAATATCAAGAGAAGTACAGATTCTTTATAGAATTAAATTTTAAACATAAAATAAGTTGAATCAACTGTCAGTGTCAGAGGTTATGCTCAATAAACAACAAGAAATTTGACTGAAACGAAGTTCAAATACACTTTAAACACTTTATCTCAGGTAAATAACAAATAAAAATATCTATTTTGTTTCATATAATGATTCAAAACATTATTTAGGATAATCAACAAAGGTGAAACATCTCACAAGTGACAAGTGGGCCTCTCCTGGCTTGAATAGTGCTTGAATATGTGTTATAATTAAAATAAAAGGATATAATCTAAGTAATAAACATATTTAAATAAAAAAGACAGCGATATGAATAACAAAGGAAGGGTTTAAAGGTATGTTTACTTTTCTTATTTCAAATATGATTCAACCACCCATTCTACATTTACCTATATATATTTCCATTTATTCATTGCAATTATTCATTATTTTCGAAATAATTTACATTTCTGCTTTAAAATTTTAATTACTTAATTACTTGTTTTTTTTCTTAGTTACTCTGATAGATTCTCATATATACCTGAAAGAAGGCAAAATAAACTCCTGGGATTAAAAAAACAGATAAACTAAATTAATATTTATATTAATCTCTCTATATTAAAATAATATAGGCCTATAAAAATAATAATTATATGTTTTAACACATTATTTCATAGATCTTTATAAGGTAAATGTACATATAATAAATAAATACAAACATTAAATCAGGTATTTCCTGTTGTAATTTTATAAAAACCCATCCTTCCTTGTCTTTATTTATTTTTTAATAGCTATTAACAGACAGATTTTCCAAAAGATATTAAATAAGGACAAAAATAGATAAATTAGAAATTTTTACCATAACCTAACAAAATTGTTCTACCGTTAAATCACATGAAATTAAACTTGTTTATGGATAAATAAGCACCTATATAAATCTAATGAACCTATTTTATATTAATATTTAATCAAATAGCTAAAAAAATTAAAATTTATAAGCTAATTAGCCTGATTTAAAAGCGTTTCAATGTAAATCCTATGGGCGGAATAGCAAAGTTTGTCCTTCAACTTCGAATTTCATGTTGGGGTAGGTAAGTTATCAAAATGACCTATAAATCCCTATGTAAATGCATTGAAGTTTGTCCTTCAACTTCTAATTTCATGTTGGGGTAGGTAAGTTATCAAAATGACCTATAATGCCTATTTTGGCCGATTATGGGTTTTAGTGCCTATTTCATCTATAAATGCCTTTTTTAGTGCCTATTTTAAGTTCAAATAGCCAACCACAATTTTTTACGAGCTATATATAGCCTAAATTTGAAATTTTTTTGAATAATCAAGAAAATATTTTGAAATTATCATTTGTCGCGCCTCTAGTCATGTTCATATATAATTTAGATCACGATTAGGACAGATTAGGACATCCAAGAATACGACCCCGTCGCCATCTAGAGGCTAGATAAATGATTATCTCGAAATATATTTTTAATAATTCAAAAAAACGCTAGGCTGCGGTAGGGTCTTACAGAGGTCCGGTTCGCTCAGGGAGGTAGGGTGGCAAACAGTGGCAAACCTTGCTAGGGAGGGACCAGGGAGGTAGGGAGGGACTATAAGCTGCGAACATAGGCGAGGTAATCAGGGGGGGGGACAAGTCAATGGAGCGATTTGGTTTGCGTTTTGAGATATAGTTCCTATGTTCCGAATGATTATAACTGGCGCTGGCGTATGATGGTGCTAGTGTCGCCTGAGTTGATCGCCGGCGCATGCGCAGGAGACACATTTGTTCCCATTGGCCCCTTTCATGCATTACGGTTATTTTCAAAAAAACAGTGAATAACTGTCATTTCAAGCTTATGAAACAAAGTCAGGGGGGGACAAGTCAATGGAGCGATTTGGTGTGCGTTTTGAGATATAGTTCCTATGTTCAGAATGAATATAACTGACCCTGGCGTATGGTGGTGCTAGTGTCGCCTGGGTTGATCGCGGGCGCATGCGCAGGAGACACATTTGTTCCCATTGGTCCATCCATGCATTACGGTTATTTTCAAAAAAACAGTGAATAACTGTCATTTCAAGCATATGAAACAAAGTCAATGTGTTTCCTGATCAAAATTGTCAACGATTGAATTTCTTCAAATATACAAAATCAGGTTGGTTTTTTAGCTCAATTTATTTGTTTTGGCATTTCAAAAAATATAAATATATATTTGTTCGTACAGCATGTAACCGGAGAGGAAAAGATGTGTGCTGAGCTCCAGATATCCAGGAACGAAAAATATAAAAATGTTTTGTTTTCCACTGAACATACAGCTTCGAGATTCATGGATACAAATTATACAGTAAATAATCCTGATTTCTTTAACAAATCAACAAATATTCATACTCATTTCAAAATTGAACAATTCCAAAATTAATAATAATTATCCTATGATTATAAATATATTGTATATTTTTTTCGAATTTTTTATGAACAACAATAATGTTTACTTTAATCATTTTTAATTTTAATAAATATATATGTTATGTTAACTTGGAACTTTATGCTTTTTATTGAAAGTTGACTGGAAAAAAGAAATATTTTATATATGCTTTTGTTATATTTATTTTAATAATAGTATTAAATTTATTGTATATTTTTTTTAATTTTAATAAATATATATATTAACTTGTAACTTTATGCTTCTATATCTATATCTATACTATTATATAAAAGACAATCTCTGTCTGTCTGTCTGTCTGTTTGTAACGCATAGACTCCGAAACTACTGGACCGATTTTCATGGAGTTTTTTTTAATGGGTAGGGAATTTTCCGGGGGTGGTTTTAGGCTATCATTATATCGAATTAGGGGTAGGGAACCCCCCCTTTTTGGGGGGTTATCAATTACCCCATAGCAAAGCATTGGAAAACAGGATCTAACTCGCTTTACGGAAAATATATTTATCAAATCTTTAAAATGAAAAATAAAAACTCTTCCTCCCCCTAACAATTCGACATTTGAAAAGATTTTTCCGCTCTGCGCCCCCCCCCCCCCCCCCTAAAATTTTATTTTTTTTATTTTTCATTCGATTTTAATAAAATTTAAAATGTTGCTTTCTTAGAGTGTAAATAATTGAAAAATGGTATTTTAGACCCCAGAAAGTTCAATCACCCCCCTGCCCCCCTGAAATTTATTTTTCATTCGATTTTAATAAAATTTAAAATGTTGCTTTCTTAGGGTGTAAATAATTGAAAAATGGTATTTTAGACCCCAGAAAGTTCAATCACCCCCCTGACCCCCCTAAAATTTATTTTTTATTCGATTTTAATAAAATTTAAAATGACGCTTTCTTAGGGTGTAAATAATTGAAAAATGGTATTTTAGACATCAGAAAGTGCAATCACCCCCCTGGCCCCCCTGAAATTTATTTTTTATTCGATTTTAATAAAATTTAAAATGTTGCTTTCTTAGGGTGTAAATAATTGAAAAATGGTATTTTAGACATCAGAAAGTTCAATCACCCCCCTGACCCCCCTAAAATTTATTTTTTATTCGATTTTAATAAAATTTAAAATGACGCTTTCTTAGGGTGTAAATAATTGAAAAATGGTATTTTAGACATCAGAAAGTGCAATCACCCCCCTGGCCCCCCTGAAATTTATTTTTCATTCGATTTTAATAAAATTTAAAATGTTGCTTTCTTAGGGTGTAAATAATTGAAAAATGGTATTTTAGACATCAGAAAGTTCAATCACCCCCCTGACCCCCCTGAAATTTATTTTTTATTCGATTTTAATAAAATTTAAAATGTTGCTTTCTTAGGGTGTAAATAATTGAAAAATGGTATTTTAGACATCAGAAAGTTCAATCACCTTCCTGACCCCCCCCTGAAATTTATTTTTCATTCGATTTTAATAAAATTTAAAATGACGCTTTCTTAGGGTGTAAATAATTGAAAAATGGTATTTTAGACATCAGAAAGTGCAATCACCCCCCTGGCCCCCCTGAAATTTATTTTTCATTCAATTTTAATAAAATTTAAAATGTTACTTTCTTAGGGTGTAAATAATTGAAAAATGGTATTTTAGACATCAGAAAGTTCAATCACCCACCTGACCCCCCCTAAAATTTATTTTTCATTCGATTTTAATAAAATTTAAAATGACGCTTTCTTAGGGTGTAAATAATTGAAAAATGGTATTTTAGACATCAGAAAGTTCAATCACCCCCCTGACCCCCCCCTGAAATTTATTTTTCATTCGATTTTAATAAAATTTAAAATGTTGCTTTCTTAGGGTGTAAATAATTGAAAAATGGTATTTTAGACATCAGAAAGTGCAATCACCCCCCCTGGCCCCCCTGAAATTTATTTTTCATTCGATTTTAATAAAATTTAAAATGTTGCTTTCTTAGGGTGTAAATAATTGAAAAATGGTATTTTAGACATCAGAAAGTTCAATCACCCCCCTGACCCCCCCCTTAAATTTATTTTTCATTCGATTTTAATAAAATTTAAAATGACGCTTTCTTAGGGTGTAAATAATTGAAAAATATATTAATCAAATATTTAAAATAAAAAATAAAAACTCTTTTTCATAATTAATTAAAATACATTTATCTGGACAACTCTTAGTCATATCCCGAGACGCCGCCCGCCAGGGTCAGCGGGGTAGGGTTGCCGAAGGCAACCCTACCGCAGCTAGTTATTATATAAAAGACAATCTCTGTCTGTCTGTCTGTCTGTCTGTCTGTTTGTAACGCATAGACTCCGAAACTACTGGACCGATTTTCATGGAGTTTTTTTTAATGGGTAGGGAATTTTCCGGGGGTGGTTTTAGGCTATCATTATATCGAATTAGGGGTAGGGAACCCCCCTTTTTGGGGGTTATCAATTACCCCATAGCAAAGCATTGGAAAACAGGATCTAACTCGCTTTACGAAAAATATATTTATGAAAAAATTTAAAATGAAAAATAAAAACTATTCCTCCCCCTAACAATTCGACATTTGAAAAGATTTTTCCGCTCTGCGCCCCCTCCCCCCCTTAAATTTTTATTTTTTTTTATTTTTCATTCGATTTTAATAAAATTTAAAATGTTGCTTTCTTAGGGTGTAAATAATTGAAAAATGGTATTTTAAACCTCAGAAAGTGCAATCACCCCCCTGACCCCCCTAAAATTTATTTTTCATTCGATTTTAATAAAATTTAAAATGTTGCTTTCTTAGGGTGTAAATAATTGAAAAATGGTATTTTAGACCTCAGAAAGTGCAATCACCCCCCTGGCCCCCCTAAAATTTATTTTTCATTCGATTTTAATGAAATTTAAAATGCTGCTTTCTTAGGGTGTAAATAATTGAAAAATGGTATTTTAGACCTCAGAAAGTGCAATCACCCCCCTGGCCCCCCTAAAATTTATTTTTCATTCGATTTTAATGAAATTTAAAATGCTGCTTTCTTAGGATGTAAATAATTGAAAAATGGTATTTTAGACCTCAGAAAGTGCAATCACCCCCCCCTGGCCCCCCTAAAATTTATTTTTCATTCGATTTTAATAAAATTTAAAATGTTGCTTTCTTAGGGTGTAAATAATTGAAAATTGGTATTTTAGACCTCAGAAAGTGCAATCACCCCCCCCCCCCTGGCCCCCTAAAATTTATTTTTTATTCGATTTTAATAAAATTTAAAATGCCGCTTTCTTAGGGTGTAAATAATTGAAAATTGGTATTTTAGACCCCCCTGCCCCCCCCCCCTAAAATTTATTTTTCATTCGATTTTAATAAAATTTAAAATGTTGCTTTCTTAGGGTGTAAATATTTGAAAAATGGTATTTTAGGCCCCCCCCCCTGCCCCCCCCTAAAATTTATTTTTCATTCGATTTTAATAAAATTTAAAATGTTGCTTTCTTAGGGTGTAAATAATTGAAAAATATATTAATCAAATATTTAAAATAAAAAATAACTCTTCCTCATAATTAATTAAAATACATTTACCTGGACAACTCTTAGTCATATCCCGAGACGCCGCCCGCCAGGGCCTAGCGGGGTAGGGTTGCGAAGGCAACCCTACCGCATCTAGTTTTATTTATACGGGAGAAAAACCATACACTTACAATTTTATTCATTTGGGTGAGAAACCATATAGATACGATATAGTTTTATTCAGGGTATTTTATTCATTCGGGAGAAAAGCCTTTCATGTTTCACTGGCGCTGCCGTTAAGAGGCGCTGTAAGCAGCCGTTCTAAACCGATTTTTAAACACTCCATTTTTTCACTACGTGATGTCCCTTCCCGTTTATTCCCTGAACAAAGTCAATGTGTTTCCTGATCAAAATTGTCAACTATTGAATTTCTTCAAATATACAAAATCAGGTTGGTTTTTAGCTCAATTTATTTGTTTTGGCATTTCAAAAAATATAAATATATATTTGTTCGTACAGCATGTAACCGGAGAGGAAAAGATGTGTGCCGATGTCCAGATATCCAGGATCGAAAAATATAAAAATGTTTTGTTTTCCACAGAACATACAGCTTCGAGATTCATGGATACAAATTATACAGTAAATAATCTTGATTTCTTCAACAAATCAACTAATATTCGTACTCATTACGAGGTTTGCTCCAACCATTTCAAAATTGAACATTTCCAAAATTAATAATAATTATTCTATAATTATAAATATATATTGTATATTTTTTTTGAAATCTTTATGAACAACAATAATGTTTACTTTAATCATTTTTAATTTTAATAAATATATATTGTACCAACACCGGAAAATGGTCCATAGAAAAGATCACTTAAATTTTAAATTCTAGGAAATATTAAAATAATTTATTTAAAAAGAAAATGATAAGAGTGAATTGATAATCAAAAAAAATGATAGGCTATTCTCTAGTTTAATGCAGTGGGACTCGCTTGGCCACCAGGGAGCGCTGGCGTGCTTCGTTCGTGATTCTTTCGTTCTTCTTTTTGAGATTCGTTCTTATTATTATTTTTTTTATCAGGCCTTCCCCGTTCGAGACAGTTTACGTTTTGTTTTTTTACATCCTTCTTTAGCCATTTGGATGAGCCAAATACACCCCAAGGGAAAAGAAATCAGAAGGCAGTAATATTTTAGCTAATATTTTAATTTAAAAGTATTAATAAATTTGGGGTCACCAATTTTTCAAATCAAAATATACAGGTTGAATGAATATATAATTTAAATGGTTTATACAGTAAAGATTATTGGTGTGAGAAGGAATCAATTGCAGAGCACTGAATATAAGTTAAATGAATAGATTAAAAAGTTTATAATAATTGCAAAGAAGTAGAAAATAAGTAAAGTTATCTCGTTTGGGAGGAACTTAGCTTGAGGCCGTTGTTGATCACAATCGGAGGTTCAATGCTGGCTGGCTTCCTGAAGCTCCGATGGCTTCCGATAACCACAACAATGGAAAGCAGGACAAAAATGA
The DNA here is from genome assembly GCA_023213315.1 of Euborellia annulipes. Lineage (NCBI taxonomy): Eukaryota > Metazoa > Arthropoda > Insecta > Dermaptera > Anisolabididae > Euborellia > Euborellia annulipes. The sequence goes on from JAKCPI010002758.1 coordinate 67,437, forward strand.
ATAAAAGTGGAAACGTTTCCCAATGATGTTGGAAACGTGAAAATCTCCCAACACTGGATATTCAAATATAATTTTCCCAACGAATGAAGGGAAACAGGCGGACCAAAACCGTATTAAAACGGAATAAAAAAAGTATATTGAAAGAAAATTGAATATAAAAAAAACCTGAAAACAAGGGGAAATAATTAATTTAATTCACAATGAATTGTGCAAATATAAATAGAACAAACTTACCCTCTTTAGGGTTTTCTTTAATTAAAAATAAATTGTATCTTCTGAGATACAAATGTTCTTCAGCGCTGGACCAAATCCAGATGAAGAAAACTCAAAAATAAACGAATTATTCTCCCAAATTGGAGATGCGAGACGATGCGCCGGAAGTCAAAGGAGAAAGAGAATGGCTTCCTTATTCGCGGCAAAGACAAAGAAAAATAAAAGATGTGACAAAACGTATGAAAATCAAATGATGGCGCGTCGATCGGCGGAAAATAGAAAAAGTGCATTTTGGCCAAAACACCATTTTTGCCGAGACAGTTTACGTTTTGTTAAGAATCTTTTTTTTTTTAAAACAACTTGCAGGGGTCCCGACCTAATTGTTTCGGCCCTTCGGTCGCAGTTCGGTTTCCTTAGATTAAAAAAAAATCAAAAACAACTAGGGGAATTCTCGGCTTCGGTTTGGGTTTCTTCGGTCAGAAACCGTTCAGTTCGAAGCGAATAGGTAGCTTTTAAAAATAAATTTGCGAGCCCGAAGGGACATATATACATATACTCCAAGGCTGGGTTATGCAAATAAAAAGCAAATGGCTGCCTCAGTTACCAGTGGATCTAACCTTTTGCATATTGTAAAATATATCACATCTCATCATTTTATTGTTAAAATAAGTTGAATCAAAATAAAAATAACAAATATATCTACTTATTTTTTAAATAAAATGATGGGATGTCATATATTTTACTATAAGAATAAAAATGAAGAGGGTTTCTGCACTACAAAAAAAAGCACTTTAACAGACACTTCACTAACTACCCAAACATGAAAAAACCGGCCCTTATTAAGTCAAGGTTACCGGTCTCGTTTGCTATCTTTAGTAA